>JAHWFP010191948.1:15892-76999 GCA_023313725.1 Lithobius niger | reverse complement strand
GTAGGTGCCTGTCCTCCATACTTCGTTCTGAATTGTCCTTGTACTGAAATAACGGATTTTGTTTCGCACATCCAAACAACACACATTGCCTTCTGCTGTGCAGACGCCATTTTTAGGAAGTGACGTCACGCGCAGTGCATGCTGGTCTTAACGCTTTGGCAACAGCGCTGCATAAAACTTTTTGAGTTGTTCCTTGTAAAGAAACAAACCGCATTCATGTAGCTTTATGTTTTAAGTAATAAATGTTCAAAATGAGGTGAATCATTTGTGACCACCCTGTAGACTACTAAAAAAATATAAATTTATTTTTGTAAAAAATGTTGGGAAGGGGCACGGAATGTCGTGGAAACTTAATTTTATTGACGCGGAAAGTCGTTGAAAACCATATAATGGTTGCCGTAGAATTCCGCCGAAAAAGTTAAATTTTTGGCAACGGACAATGAGCGACTTTACTTGCAAGTTTCCAAGGTTTGGCCTGAAGAAGGTGGCAGATCTCACCCACAGAAAATTCGCCTGTAAATTATCATTGACTTGTGGGCTGCATGAACTGTTAGTGTTAGTAATACCAAACCTTTAAGAGGCTTGGCACCAAGTAAAAAGGTTGGTTACGTAGGCCAGCTGAGATGCAAAATGCAACATCCACTGTCAACTGAAATGTGCGAGAATTTCAAAATGTATATACAGTAAAGTGCCTACTAAACGCCCTGGCTTTGCTGATGCCCATCCCCAAAATATCTTAAGGTCAGAAATCGTGCGTAGGGTAGCTTCGTTAAGTGACCCCCCCCCCCCCCACCCTCCACACAAAAAATCGCCACGTTTCTGCCAGAGATTGACTAAAAGCTTCAAACGTTAACAAAATCTACGTTTTATCCCTGTAAATCTTAGTTTTTCTGCAACAAAAATGAAGAAAAGCTTCATAAATTTGACAAAATCAACATTTAATCCAACATTCACGGGAGCGTTTGTAGTCAAGGGTAAAGCAGGCAATAATATTACTATGCGATCGATCATTGATATGGGTAATCTGGATTCAGTCTAGCAAAAACTCAATGCCTTTACTCTCACATTTAGGGTATTGGATCTTCTCCTTCCAATACCTACATAATTCGAAATTAAAACTACTTTTTAACCACCACCAACATTCAAAACAGACATGATATACGACCAGAAATTACGCGGGTTGACGCAATTTTCTACGTTGACATAGTTGTCTGTTCTTTCTAGAGCGAGTAATCCATGCTGGAAGTTACGGCAAACACATACGTCTGGACGCGCGAAACCTTAGTATTGGATGCGACGAACCACAATTACGTGATCCATTCATCCAACTCGTCCACTGTTAAGCGCTTGAAACATCTAGTTCACCGTGCCCATTACGACATTACTCTGCTTGGCGCTTTCCAGTTATGAATCGTATTGTGTTGAAGGTTGGTGATGGTTAGAAATTAGTTTTAACTATGAATTATAGTAGATATTGGAAGGAGGACGATCTAATAAACTAAATTTGTGAATAAATGCGAATAAAGGCATTGTGTTAATGCTAGACAATGACAACCAAAATCACGTATGTGAATATCAACTTTTCCACGATGAATTTAGGCCAAACGCCCAATCCCAAAAATATCAAAATACCAGGGGCACCTGATTGATTTTCGTTTCTATTGCCTAACCGAAAATATACATTACCTGCAATTTATAGCATTCCTCCTTGTAATGCAATCTTCCCCGTACCAGCTCGGTAGCCTTGACGTGCACATGCGCTATGAACTCCTCCTATATAAGCGTTGGCTTGAGACTTTGTCCCATCTTCCGTTCCTCTCAATTGTTACAATCTTAACTGAGGAACAAGGTCTCAAACCAACGCTTATATAGGAGTGCGTCGCGCATGCGCACATCAAGGCTATCGAGACGTCAGGCATAGGCTAGAAGTTTCTTCGCTAGGGGGAGATTGCATTGCAAGAAGGAATGCTATAAATTGTAGGTAATTCATCCTTTCGCCGGCAAATAAAACAAATCTTAACCCTTTAGGGACTGCATTTGCGCTAAGGACATATAACTGAATTGCATAAAAAAATTCTTCTCACCCACTTAAGGGATTGAAACCTGTGTCATTTTTTTCCCTTAGTTATCTGGCACTCGTATCCCATTTTTTTAATTTACTATAATTGCTACAAGTTTCAATCTGACCTAAAGAAGAGCTGTAAACAATCATTACACAGCGGGCGCATTTGGGCACACCAGTCTCTAAACGGCTAAGGCCAGAAATATTGTAGTAGCTTTTCTAATGACCCCATCCCCTTTTCAAAGAATTAATTTTAGAAGCCCATGGGCGTATCATAAGAGATTTACAGCATGTATATTTGTACATAACGTTTAATATCCGTGCTGCCATCACGGACTAAGTTGTTGTGAAATAGTAGTTTAGTAGTTCGAGGAATAACATTTGAACGAGTTCCTTTATTTGAGTGTTCAACAAAAACCAAGTGATTTCACCGAAAGTCCAAGGTGTTAGGGCTTTGTCCTTGCTTTGGTTTGCGTATCCGAGATGGAAAATTAGTCAATTTTACCAGAAAACTTACCTAGTTTTTGTAGGAGATTTGGAATTCTCTGGTATCCGAACGAGCGGTTCTGCCGTTTGGTTAAAGCCATTTACTGCCGACCCCTGAAAAAAATTCAACCAATCCCAGATCCTCTTCTCACCTTCTCGTCACTTCCGGTCCGCCTCCATTCACTTCCGCTCTCTCCATTTCACCACTTTTGACAAAGGCCCACACCTTGCGCAAGGAGGTGGGTGGGCTCCCACGGTAGAACCACTCGTTCGAATACTTAGAGAATTCCAGTCCTCCTACAAAAACTAGGCAAGTTTTCTGGTAGAATTTACTAATTCTCCAGCGTATCCTCTCTAGCGGTTGTACCGTTGGATAGACCGGTCGTAAGCAAATGTGCCAAAGCCATGACCCATCCGAAGGTGGTACCACAACAAGAATCCTACCGCAGCAGCAAGTCCTGCCCAGCATTAACAACCTTGTTACGACCCGAGGCACACCTGCCAGAAACACTGCCTATCAGCAACTCAACTTACACACCACCACAGGGCTCGGAATGAGCGGCAGGTCTACCGCAGTCCAGCGACGCACCGTATTAAACGAGACCACATAACAATGAAATCCTGATCGTGTCGGCTGACACGGACATGCAAATCCCTCTCTACCTTACTGGCAGGCCAAGCGTCGCTCTCAGTGTAGACACGGGCCAAAATAATCTTAACGTGCCTTGGATGCCCTGCCGAACCACAAAACATGGCTACCAGGAAACATGGCTACCAGGAAACAAACTGGACCATTCCAATTCGCCGCACAGGGTAAGAGCATGCCATTAAGAGTACCAGGAGCCCCTGGCCCTCACCAGAACACGGCACCAAACTGAGTAGTCCGAGCGCAATGATAACACAAACCGCCAATCAACTGTCAAATCTCTGACCCACGTCCTACCGAAAAATCCCGGTCATCGCCCCGCCAATAACATTTGTAACAAAAACCAGATCTACCATGGGAACTAGCCATCTACCATGGCGACCAGCCACTCGCAGCCAAGACCACGCCGAGGCTCCACCAGACAGATTCATCCAACTGTACAGGCCGGACTCGCTCCCAGGCCAGATCCAACTGAAACACCACCCTCAAGTCAATCACCAAGACCTGACCGCTCCTGCACACACCAAGGCCAAATTCTGTACCCCGACAACGTC
Source organism: Lithobius niger (assembly GCA_023313725.1). Taxonomy (NCBI): domain Eukaryota; kingdom Metazoa; phylum Arthropoda; class Chilopoda; order Lithobiomorpha; family Lithobiidae; genus Lithobius; species Lithobius niger. The sequence goes on along the minus strand of JAHWFP010191948.1, from coordinate 73,251 downwards.
CATCCTACTCGTAAACAATGTAGACAACTCGTAGTTAAACAAAATAAAGAACGCATGATAACCTATTACCACAAACTTCCTCCAAAAACCGTTGGAAAAAGAAAAAACACTAACTAAATAGCGCATACAACCGCAAGGTTCGGCGCCGACGTCAAAAGTGGTGAAACGGAGAGAGCAGAAGTGAATGGAGACGGACCGGAAGTGACGAGGAGAAGGTGAGAATAGATGCTGGGATTGGTTGAAATTTTTTCAGGGGTAGGCGGTAAATGGCGTTAACCCAACGGTACAACCGCTACAGAGGATACGCTGGAGAATTCAGTAAATACATAATCTAATGAACGTTCAGATTTATTTAGCAAAACAAAAAGGGTCCTACATACAGGCCCATGGGCTTAAATTCGAAATTAAGTAGGGATTTAAGGTAAATTTACTGAAAAACTCGCTAAGCAGAAGTTTGAAAAACCAAAGTCGACTGACGCTCGACATGTTCGCTATTTAATTGCCATATCATTAACATACTTTTTTTTTTTAAATCACAGTACTGCTCATATTATATAGTTACTAGTTAGGTTAGGACTTGCCAAGAGAATAATCAACAACTGTATCATAAAGATTCTAGATAATGGCCTAATCCCATCTTGCCCTTGGGGCTGGTAACTGTTACTGCTGTTGACCCTGGACGAAGTAATTTTTACAATCTGATACTACCTCACCTGCAGCTAAAAGGTTTTATTTCTTGTCTTCAACAGTGTCCTTGAATTTTGTAACCTCAAACTTAAAATTACGTTACAAGAACAGGCCAGGATGAGAAACAGTATAAATGGTAGTGTTCAGCAGTACCCGAAATTTTTGTGACAGTGCCGGTACAAGCCTAGGTACCGCAGTACTCGGTATTTAACGGTTCTTCGGTACCTACGGTAATTTTTTTTTAAGTAGCCTAAGCTAGTGTTGGGCAGTACCGAGCTTAGTAACCTACCCCGGAACTTGGTTTTCTCCGGTACTTATGAATGAGGCGGTATCTGGTATTTTATTGTTGAAGTACTAACACCCGATTTTCAAATAATAGCATACTTTATTGAAAAATGTGTTTTGTTGACAGTTTTAATGAAACATTTTTTTTTAATATTCTCCTCCTGATTTAACCCCTTAAGCAGCATGAACGTATATATACGTCAGCAACGATGTGGCCCAAGTGAAGTAACGACGTATATATACATTGAAACTTTTATGGGGAAGAGCGGGGCGAAAAATACAATTGTCGGTCAAAACATCGACATGAGAAAAGCTGAAATTCGCTACCCGATATGTTGTGCATCGATTTCTGTAAACAAAACGTTAATGATGTCTATAATTTTATAAAAAGCACTTTAGTTGAGTGTAGTCTCACTAAAAACTGCAAAAATGTGGTGTTCGTTCTTTTTTTCCGAAGTTCAAAAGCAAAAACTTGGTCATTTTCGATGAGCGGTAGCGATCGAACCATTTGACTGGGCGCCGCCTTCTTGGGTTCATTGAAAAGCTGGAATTCCCCTCTATCCGGGCCTCTCAACACATTTTCTCGATGCCCGTTTGACATTGTCCAATCAGGTAGAATGTAAGAAGCGGTTTCTGGCTGTCTCCAGCTGCATTTCCAAGGAATTAAAGATCGCATTCCCTCATTGGCTAATTGGCACCACGTGACCGATTTGTCGCGCTCTCATTGGCTGACGCGCTGTGTTCAGTGTTTGCTGTTGAAAATCGCGTGAAGGATAATGTTTCGCAACATTAAAAATTAAAACAGCAGCTGCGATGCACAACTAAAATGGAAAAGGAGCCTATAAACCTTCATACTACCGCTATCAGGTGGGAACAACGATTTTTAGCCTAACTATCGCCGACTTACGGACGCGTTTTTTCAACACGGGACATTTTCAATTTTTAGTTCGTGACAGCCCGTAATTAAAAATATGGTTCTCATAAACTATTAAAGCAATTTATCTGATTTTTTTCTGTGCACAGTAATGAATATCTGTTGCGTGCACGTACCAATTTTAAGATAATCGTGTCCAATATTTTTCGTTGAATAAATATTCCGTTAGTGCCTCACTCCGGCATAGGTGCGAAAAAAAAACTCGCTCCGTGCACGACGACAATTTTTTTTTAACTCGCTTGTTAAAGGGTTAAGCTAATGCATGTTTTACAACATATTTGATAAAAATAAACATCTCTAAAATTTGTAGTTAACATTCTATCCAAATAGAAATGCAAACGAACAAAAGCTGGTTGTAGCATCAAAGTATGCAAATTTGGCTCCAATTTTGTACATTGGTTAGAACTCCAATTTTACCATTGTTGACATTTAACTGATTGTTGCACTGTTTTGAGCCCTACAACAAAAGAACTAAATGAACTATTGTTATAATTTTAGCACCTTTTTTCATTGTAAATTAATACTGTTGCATTTTTGGTACCATGAGAACCAGTATACTGGTTAACAGTTTCAGTGATAAATGGACCCCACATCATAAGGTCAATCATCGTTAATACGGATCGGCCGTCATGACTTTTTACCGATACCGATGAAGGGTAAACCGATCTTATCCAATACCGATGCCGTGTTGATACCGATAATAAAAATACACCACTAAAAAATTAATTTCCATACAAATGCAACTTCAGTTTCCGATTTTACATGGGTTCCAGTCTCCTAAGATTATCCAAAACGTTCTGTGCAGCAATAACAGTATTTGTTCTCTTATTCCTACTTATGGCTTCAGTACATTCATCTTCTCAGATTTTCAGGTCGTTGTAAAACTTAAGAGTGTCAGAACAAATGAAATGGTATATTTTCATTACAATTGAACAAATAGCTTTGCTTTTCTCACTTGGTTGTTGCTTTTGCCTTGCTCGCTGTCGAGTTCTGCAGGGAAGACCGTTTTGTTTCTTGGCGTAACGAATATCTGTATCGGTGGCCTTAAAGAGGTCCGATACCGATATGGCAAAAAAAAAACCGGTAAATACCGATACGGATATCAATATCGGACTTTCCGTAATTGTTAAGCAGTACAAGCTGGCCTTAGTTTTGGTTGTACCCTTCAGCGCAAGTTTAAAATTAACATTATTTGCCAATAAATGGAACCAGCACTAATTAGTAATGCTAAATTAAGAAAATTAGGAGTTTCGCAAATGTTCTTAGATTTCATTTACTGAGGAGCTGCTTAAGAATGCACCGATGTGCTAAAATACCGATTCTGATATTGAAAAAACACCAGCCGATATCCGATATATCGTATTCCGATGATGGTTAGATTGAGTCAAAAATAATCAAGGGGATTTCACAAATAAAATCTAAAATTTCTATAGGCCTAAAATTTAGTACCGAGATGTAAATTATAGGCTCATTTGTCGCAAAATAATTTAATAAAATTGTGAATATCCTATGTTTTAACGTATGCTGTCTAAAACTGATCCGATGCTCCAATGACCGATGAAGCCAAAAAAAGGCTAGGGATGTCCACATCGGTGCACCTTTAGAGCTGCTATGATCACTCATGGATGTCAGCAGGTTGCACTAGGTGACTGGACCCCGGTAAAGTAATTGATAATTAGGATTTTTACAAAAATTCTGCATTGGCAATTTGCGTTTTACAGTATAAAGAAAGCTAAATCAAATAATTTTTAAACAACTTTATTATTTACTAATAACGTATCAATTAAGACTGAACCAATACCGATACTGGCTCGGAACGGTTGCCGATATTTGTGGTATCGGTGTCAACAACTTTTGCTGATATACAGATAACTCTGGAATCGTTCAAGATTATGACATGCGGTTCGCGGCGTTAATGAGAATTTATTATTTTAATAATTATTGGACTTTTGCAGAAAACTACACCTTTCATGAAAATTTGGTGATAAAATTTTGGATATCGGTATCAGCTAAAATTTATAGGGTTGGGGAGGAGAATTTGAGAGACTCCTTCTGAAACGTCTTAGCTGCATTCATATTCATTCCTAAGTTTACAGAGGACAACATGAGTTTTATGTGGGAATTTCTACTCAGTTTTCAGCCTTCTACTTAACTAAACGAAACTAGCTTGTTTTTAATTATTTAGTGTAGCTTAGTTGTAATTTAGTTTACTTTAGATTTGGGCTAAAAATAAGTAAAAATTACCACATAGAATGCGTGGCGCCCTCTGAAAACTCGGAAGGAACTACAGCAATAGTTATGAATTAAATTTTAGAGTTACAAATTCCCTTCCCCACCTTCATAAAATCTTGGTATCGGTATATGTAAAATTTTTAAACCAGTTCAGTTTCGGCATCGGACCGATAAAGTTGGTATCGATGCAGCCTTAGTATTAATATTTAAACTTGACTTTTATATTAAATTCACACATCTTTACTGGCAATGGCGCACCTCCCGGATATTGACTTGTCACAGCCACTCTTGGAGGCTGTTGCTTGCTCAGTAATCTCTTTAAAAGACATCTGCAATTCGAATTTATTATATTTAAGCATGTTTGAATTTAATTAAACGCTATTAAAAGATATATATAGCTCGCTTGGTCGCGGCAATTATTCCTAACTGAATAACGATGTAGCTTAGGACTTTTGAAATTTATGCCCAATTTTTTTTATCATCTTTGGAAATACTACGGGATTTATTTAATACACACTGTGGATGCGGAATACAAACTCGTGCGGATGTTAAAATGGTTCGGATATGGACCCTGGACTGGTAAGCGAGACCTTTTTACCATCAATGTTGTGTGGAAAAATGCATTACAGTATTTAGTTTACAGAGCCATGGGTTTTTGTGGGGAATAACGGTATAACACAAGTGAGAGGATTTCTGCTTTCTGGATGTAAGAATGGCTATTATAGTTACAAATCATTACCACCAAAATTTAATATCATTTAGCTCTCACCCACAAAGATCTCTACACAGACTGTTTCACCCTTGTTTGGGCTCGTCAGTATATGAGAGCTAAAAATAGGCCCAGCCTTGGATGTCTACCAATCAGTAGAATGGAGCCCCCAAACACGCAGAAGTTTCAGCTATTTTGTTTGCTGAAACCGTATTAGTTTCATCCTTGTTAGACACCAAAATGGCAGACATGTTTCCGACTTCACAATCGCTATTTAAAATTCGAAGAAACTTAATGGTAAGATTAATGAAGCATATGTAAACAGGAAGTGATCATTTTTAACCGAGATAATTAACACATTTTTTTTTTAATTTCTTTACGCTTAACTGCTGAAGAACAATTGCACCACATGAAGTTCTTAAAGGCTTCTGGCAAGATCTACAACGTAAGCGCTTTAAATAAAAAAAATTAGGTTTCCTTTAAAATTAAGGTATTACAAAAAAATTGGTTTATATCAGATTTTAAAAAAGTTATTAATACAGCCTTAAAATTTAGATATTAACTAGGATGTAGTATCAATAAAAGACAATTAAATTAGGAGGCAAAAACTAAAGCTTACCAGTGCTCAGATTTGATAGGGGATTCCCCTGAACTCCTAATCCCATGCCGATGCTTTTTAATCCAGCTAAAATGACAAACAAAGGCATTAAACACTGTCAAGAAATTATCAACATAAGATGTTGCACGAGGCAGTAATACCCATGGTGCAACGGTAGTTATCGATAATTTTTTGAAACATGAAAGTTTTTTGCTCTCATTAAACTCAGCCCGTGTTGGCTAAGATCCCGAGCCACAAAGTGCCAAGGGAGCCTATTGCCAACATAAGCATGATCGAATTTAAGGGAACAAAAAATTACTCCACAAAGATTGATAACCCGCCACGGGATGGGTACTCGATCACAGTAACTCACCACGACTAGTTATTAGTAATAATTAATACAAACATTTATGGATGTGTGTACGAATTTCAACATTTTGTGTTTATGTGTTTATTAAATATTAGAGAGTCTTATTGTGTTTGTGGCGCAAGTCATGTAGCATTCACTTCAGTTTTGTGTTTCAGTCCACAGCTTGTCTCTACACAATCAATCACGGAATGTCATTGAACCAAATTTGCGTAATACTAAACCACGCGCAATGGCTGTTTGCCGTGACGTCACCAGGAGTTAGCCAATGATGAACGAGAACGGCTGTTTGGCCGTCTGAATAGTCTAGTCCAGTCACATGACATGCACATCACAGCAAACAGCCACGGAGCATGGTATAAAACTATTGTAAATGAATATGAAACGGTTCAATTAGGGACTTTTTTACATTTTCCGTATTTAATATAAATCGTTTAGTCGGTGCGCCGTTGGAAGCCAACGTCAGCTTCCGTCTAAGCTACTTCCGTGTGCTCCCCGCCATTTTGGAGGCTATTAAGAACCAGCTCGATTCTAGCATAAATAGTAGGGTTGTTCCAATACCGGTACTCGAATCGTGTCAGTGCCAATACCATGGTACCGATACTAAATTTTTTTTTTTGTGACCATGTAACTTTAGTTTTTCTTACTTTATTTGTATAACAGTGTAAACTACGACTTGTCTGCAAACTCAAAAAGATTGATCTGTAAGACTAAGTTAACCTATTTGTATTGATTTTATCTTTTATTTTTTAGTATCGGATCAGTTTTCCCGATACTATGCTCTCTTGGAGTTCGTCGACGATTGTGCCCCAAAGATAAAAATTCTGGCTGGTAAGCGTAAGTCACCTTGGCTGTCAGGGGAATTGCTCCAAAGGATTAAGGTGAAAGGACGTACGTGGGCACTACCCTACTAGGAGGAACTACAAGAAATTTAGGTCTGCTAGGCGTAAGGCATGCAAAGCTCTGCGCAGAGCCAAACGTCGTTTTGAAGCTGACCTGCCTGGAAGGTTCAAGAACAACCCACGTGTGTATTGGAGCTACGTCAATCGTGTCAAGAATAAGACTAAGTCCTTTATGGAGTTTGATACTACAAGTGGCAGTCGTACGAAGGGGGACACGGAAGCGGCTAAGGTGCTTCAGGAACATTTTTGCTCCGTGTTTACTCCAGAGGATGACCGTGAAGCTTTCTTCCTGTGTGATTTTTGGCATTCGATTGATGCAGGCCAGGACAGGGAGAGGTTGCTTGAAAGTGATATTGTTTCTAAGCTCTGTGTGTTGAAGATGCTGCTCAGTGTTGATGTGTGTAAAGCTGCAGGGACCGATGGTATTCACCCTCGCGTTCTTCGGGAGGCAGCCTATGAAATTGCTAAACCGATTACTCACCTTTTTGCGTTGACACTTCGTAAGGGGGTTGTTCCATGTAACTGGTGGATGGCCAATGTGACTGCCATTCATAAGGGTGGAAATCGCAGGGAACCTTCAAATTATCGAGCTGTGATCCTCACAAGTGTAATCAGCAGGTTTTGGAGCGTATTCTGCGTGGACATTTGGAAGACGAACTGAAAAGGATGGGGCACCATCTAACGTGCAGCATGGCTTTGTGCGTGGCCGCTCGTGCCTAAGTAATATGCTTTTGGCCCAAGATGATTGGATGGAGGCTGTTGATGGTGGTGCTCATGTTGACTGTATTTATTTGGATTTCTCCAAGGCTTTTGATAAGGTCCCCACCTGCGTTTAGTAAGAAGGCTGCGTGATTTTGGAGTGAATGCTGCACTTGTTGATTGGGTCGAAGCGTGGCTGAAGGATCGCAGCCAGAGGGTCGTGGTGAACGGCCAAGCTTCTTCGTGGAAGACCGTCACAAGTGGTGGGCCCCAGCAGCATCCTTGGCCCCCTTCTGTTTGTTGTGTTCTCCGACAATGCCTGGGATGATATCACTTCCCGTGTTTGGGCCTTTGCTGATGATGGCAAGATGGGCCGTAAGATTTGTAGCATTGAGGACTATGAGGCGCTTCAGTGTGATTTGGACAGGATGGTGGCGTGGAGCAAAGATGGTATGATGACCTTGAATAATGCGAAATGCCATCCTGCATATTGGCTGGTGGCCAGAAAAGCTAGCTTTTCCTTACTAACTTGGTTAGTGTCCCTTAATGTGGTTGAGTCTAAAAAGGATTTGGGAGTGGTTGTCTCGGCGAAAGGAAAGCGGGCTAGTCAGTGTGGTGCTGTTGCGACCAAGGCTAACCGGGCACTAGGGCTTCTACGACGGACACTTTCTACACGGTTGCTGAATGTGTTGGTGCCAGCTTATAAAGCCTTAGTCAGACCTCTGTTGGAATTTTGTTCTCCTGTCTGGTCCCCGTATCTGTTGGGTGACATTAGGAATGTTGAGGCGGTGCAAAGGAGATTTACGAGGATGTTTTGGAATTTACGGCATTCTGAATACGAGGATCGGCTGGGCTCGCTTGGGTTGGAAACTAGGGATGCACCGAATACAAAATTTGCCGAATACCGAATATACAACCGAATAGTTAAATTACCGAATACCGAATATATAACCGAATACTTAACTTGCCGAATACCGAATATACAACCGAATAGTTAAACTGCCGAATACCGAATTATTCAGCTGAATACTTAACCGAATACCTGTAATTTAAACATATTTGATCATTTTTTCCTTCTTTTAGATGTGTCAGAAGACAATTCCTCACAAACCAAAAAGTAAATGCTTAGTTTCACGTTCCTACATTCACACAATTACATAAATTTATACTAAAAAATATTCGGCCGAATACCAACAAATCCTAACACTATTAGGCCAAAATCAGTATTCGGCCGAATACCGAATATCACTATTTGGCAAAATCAGTATTCGGCCAAATACCAAATAGCACTATTCGGTCAAAATCAGTATTCGGCCGAATACAGAATACTTGAATTTTTGGCCGAATACCGAATCATTATCGAATATTCGGTGCATCCCTATTGGAAACCCTTGCTGATCGAAGGCATAATCTCGATCTGATTTGTGTATTCAAGCACCTGAGTGGACTCGTTGACATCGATTGGAGGAAGCTCCTGACTCTTCGGGTGGATAGGTTTGCTGGACCTCGTACTTTGTTTCTTCGGCGATATCGGGTGGATGTTAGGTTTGCTTTGGTGTCAGGGTGGAATGCTCTACCTGAAGATGTCAGATGCACGCCCTCCCTTAGTGTCTTTAAACGTCGCTTGTCCCTTTGCAATACCACAGGATAGTTCGTGGTTTCCACGGTTTTTTTCTGTCCTTTTGGATTTTCGCCGTGCTTGGATTCTTATTTATACTTATACTTATGCATGCCAGCATCGGTATCATAATCCGATATAAAAAATTGGTATGGAAACCCTAATAAAGAGTTAAAATACCTTCGTAACCATTCATCGACTGAAGATGCACTGCAGACATGTATGCACACTATACAGATCATGTGAAACGGCTATTATGGTGTAATGCATTACCTATGGACAGTATAAACAAACAAGCCTAACAACCAATTCTGTCGCCATATTACCAAAGTCTTGTTGTTGACAGTTTTAACTACTACAGTAAAAACTCAATTATCCACACCACGATTATCCGAACACCCTGATTACCCGAACTCTCATTCAAATATTCAGAAATTTGCCCTTTATTTATGTTCCAGCAGTCAGTTAATGCAAAATTTTCTTTTCAGTAGGCTTATACAATTAAGCATAGTTGACATACACTAAAACTGAGGGAAGAAAAAATGTTCCCGTTTTAGTTTACTTGTTAATTGGATCATCCGAATATTCGATTATCCAAACACCCTTCGGTCCTAATTACGCCGGATAATCGAAGTTCTACTGTAGTTAGCACCCAGAGGCAGAAGTCAATGTCCCGTTGACAATAATAAAAAATAACCTAAACTTATGTCACATACGTAACTTGGCTTCTAATTCTGTAGTAAGCAATTAATTTACTTTTCAACAATATACGATTGTGGCTTGTGTAGCGCCAACGAGTTTGGATTCCTGCTTTTCACTTTGCACAAGAGCAATTATCACTAATCAATTGTCTGCTTGGTAGACCATTGATAGCGCTGATCAGAATAAGCGGTCATTGATTGGCCGGTACGTAAAAAATACCCCTTTATCACAGATTGCCTAAAAAAACCGAGATACTCATGGTCAATGTTTACGAAAGTGTAACTAACTTACATTTTTCATGGAGTTAAAAAATAATTAACAGGATTTCACAACTAAATTTCTGTAGGCCTAAAAATTTAGCATTCGTATACGTCCGAATATAAGACGAGTAGCATTTTTGGGCTCGCATGTTCCAAAGAGATAAATGGCTGCGATTATAAGACGGGTGACTTTAGCAAGGCTTTCGTAAGGTTTGGTATAATATTTATTAGTTTGCATACTAGTAAATTCCCCTGGTCCTGGATTCAAAACCCAAATTTTTATAATAGCTTCACATTTGGACTGCTTCCTTTTCAATACATATTTAGTTTTTGCTAAATAATCAAAAAACTAGTTGAGCAACTGGCATGAGATTATCACCATTGGATAGCTCTCGAAAAAACGATCGAAATGGTGTATTCATACGTCAAAATCGGCCAAAATTTGACCGAGTTATGGATTTAAACGAGAGTATAAGACGATGCTGCTACAGTCAAACCTCGTTACGACATCAAAGGGGTAGTCAGATTGATGTCCTTATAAAAATTTCTATTAAAAATACTGTAAAATAAAAAAACTAGAAAAAAATTAAAAAGTGATCTATTCATTTTACCTAGGCTTATATGCCTGCCGTGCATCGTGCTCTAAACACAAACCTCCAGTATGAGTAGCCTAAGTTTATTTTCGTAGGCCTCAATACAGTACAATATAGAAAAAATAGGTACTGTAAAATTAAAAAATACTACAGTATTTATTTTTACCTAGGCTTATACGCCTGTTGCACACCATGCTCTGTACACAAACCTCCATTTCGAGTAGCCTAAGTTTGCTTTTAATTTTGTAGGCCTAACTACAGCGCAAGAAACAATTAAAAAATTTAAAAAAAACTAATTTTAAAAGAATAGCATTTATTTTACTTTATCGCCTGTTGCACATGGTGTTCGAATACAAACCTGCATTACGAGTAGCCTACGTAATGTTAGTAGGCCTAAATACAGTACAGTATTTACATCTCCATGAAATCAGTTATTTTCTTTTGACTGACGTTTTTAACTGCATTGTCCACAATAGCCTGTTAAATTTTGTCTATTTGAACAAAAACGGATTCAGGGATCGATGAGTGATTGCTTGCATACAAGCACAATGTACTTAGCGGATCCATAGCACCGGCTGTCGTCACAACCACATCAGTTTCTGAATCTGACGAATCCAAAATGTTTTCTTCGTTTGCACCTTTAACATCCTTTATTATTTCTTCATCGCTAAGTTCGGCTGTAACTTGGGCAAATTTGCAAACTCCTCAAAAGTTAGCGATTCATCAACATTTAACTGCTGCGTAACTGCTGTCCAAAAATTCCGCTACGCCTTCAAGTTCGTCTGGCACGTTAGCAACCACGGCGTCCTCAACCTCGGCATTTGGATTATCAATAGGCTTACTGAAACCGGCTTTTTTCCAACAGTTGACGATCGTCTCAACTGTAATTTGTCCCCAAACCGATGCAGACATTTGAATCACGTTGAGAAGGTTGATTTTGTCTGGTTTTCGACGCAACGTTAAGCTGAGCAAGATTCTCTCGGCGAGACGCATCTTGTACTTTACTTTAAAGGCATAAATAATGCCTTGATCTAATGGCTGCAGGACGGCAGTACAGTTCGGTGGCAAAAAACGGACAGTAACAGCCTGCAATCGGACGTTTACGTTGTGCGAACTGACGTTATCCATTAAAAGAAGCACCGTCCTTTTAGCACGCTGCATTTTTTCATCGAACTCAATCAGCCATTCTCTGAAAAGCACTTGCGTCATCCATGCGTTAGTGTTGCTTCGGTAGCGTACAGGTAGCCGATTGATACCTTTAAAACAACGTGGCTTTGCAGCTTTACCAATGACAAAAAGTTCACATTTGTCCGAGCCATCCATGCTCGTGGTTAGTTAAAGTGTCACGCGCACTTTGCTAAGCTTGCCACCGAAGCATTCCCCTTTTTTGAAATTGAAATTACGGTTGGGTACCACTTTAAAAAATAAACCTGTTTCATCACAGTTGTCGATGTCTCGTGGCTCCTATTCTTCTAGTATTTCGCCGAGATTGCCAGTTAGCCACAAACTCACTGCTTCTTTATCTACGCTGGCAGATTCGCCACAAACTTTACGGCACATAATTTCATGTCGAACTTTAAATCTTAACCACCCATTGCTGGCTTCAAAGTTTTCGACGTCCATTTTAACTGCAAACTGATTCGCTTTCATTTTTAACATTTCACCAGAAATAGGGACGTTTTGATTTTGCATTTCACAAAACCATTTCAGCAGCGCTGCTTCCACATCACTTTGAGCCGCAGTTCTCAGTCGTTTTCGGCCTGTAGCGATGTCTGCATTTTTGTCGGCATTCAATAGTTCTTCCCGTTTTTTCAGTATCGTTGATAACCAATTATGAGGAATCCCATAATCTCTTGCGATGTCGCCCATCTTCTTCTTTGCATCAACTTCTTTAATTATTCTTTTGGAGCAAAGACAGCTGCACACGTGCTTTCGAAGCTTTCATTTTTATCGTAGCCAAGGCAGCACGCTATGTACGATAGACGTGAATGAATGAAAGAGCGGGAAAGCGAACGCTGCCTGTAGGCTAACGTGACCTTGGTGCGGTCGGTACTTCCTCCCTCCCACAGGTTGGTAGTGGACTCTTCCTCTACTTCTCCATCTGTTCCAGCTGTAGCCTCTCATCAAGCCTCTCGTCTTTACAGCAGAAAAGTCGCAATAGGAAGTAAAAATTGCAATTTTTGACGTCGTTTAAAGCGGTTTGTCGTTATACGCGTTGTCATTATAAACGATTTTTTTTTCGTATTATGAGTGTTGGGAGTTGGCCGGGAATTAATTTTTTATCGTATTTAAACGAAATGTCTTTATAACAGTTGTCGTTGTAATGAGGTTTGACTGTATTTTAATGGTGTAAATTTGAAAAAAAGTACCGTCTTATAATCGGAAATATACGGAATTACAGGTGCATGTCATGTCACTGTAGATTTCCAATGTCTTAACGTCCGCTGCCTAAAACCAATGCGAACATTAGTGCATCTCTAAAAAACTGGGTTCGTACACCCGAGACAAAACCAATTTCATGGCTTTTCAAGGCCAACTCGAAGCCAATTTACCATAAAATAAATGCAATCTTTTTACTATCCTACATACTAGGGATCGACCGGATAGCATTTTACCGGATCCGGATCGGTTCCGGATAATTAGATGCTAGAGCCGGATAGGTTCCAGATCTAGGTTCCGGATCCGGGCCGGTGCCGGATACCGGGTAATTCACACAAAAATGATGAAATAAAGTTGTTTATTTTTTTCCTTTATAAGTTGCAGATAGTGTTAATTTTTGTTTTATTTTACACTACTGTACTTTCTTACATTTAAGACTCAGAAGTCTTACGCTATTAACAGTGCCTATAGGCTACAAGCACTCCACTGGTTTGACAATGTTGCTAAATTTTTTTAAACAATCAAATAAAGCACTAATTAGGTTAATCAATCAAAAAATATTTTTCTAAATTAAGGATTCTCTCATTGATTAGCCTAGCCTACTGCTTCATTTCGAAAAAAATTGCAGAATTTTTGCAGAATTTTATAAAGAACATTTTGCCGGCCCCCAGCCGGCCGGCTAAAAATGGTTTCTTTGTGCCTAAAACATACTTAACCTGATAATTTAGCATCACATTCCTCGAATGTGATGTTTCCCTGGAGGTTTCTTCTTCCGGTGCACAGCCACCTGCTTGCATGTCTCTTACTGCGCATGTGCGTGACAGTACTCCCTTATAAAAGCGACAGCGCGCACGCTATTGGCATTCATTTTACTCTCAATATGTCAGGCGGTGACTCGAGAGGGGAGGCAGGGCGGGAGTTAGGTTAAGTATGTTTTAGGCACAAAGAAACCATTTTTAACCGGCCGGCTGGGGGCCGGCAAAATGTTCTTTCTTTGTTGCCAAAACATCTTAACCTGATAATTTAGCATTATCAGTTGACCTCGTCATAATCGGTGGCAGGCGCCCCAGGGTGCAAGCAGGCGTTCCCCCAAGAATTTTTATCGGAAAGAGAAAAAAATCGCACTTTATTCAGAACAGGTGGTAACAGGAGTTGGTCTCGTTCGTAGGATTAGGTGGCCCTGAAAAGGACCATTGTTTGGGACTTGCTTCCTTCTGGGTGGCTTGCTTCCATCTGGGTGGCTTGCTTCTGTGTTCTGAGTGCTTAATGGGGGGTTGACCACAGTTCTGGCTGCGACGATCGGTCCCAGCCGGTGAAGTCCAGATTCTTCTCTTGACCTGTCCCCTTAGGTAGTGGGAGGTGAAGGTTGAGTGGTGGCGCCAGGATGCTGCTGCAAGGATCTCATCTAATGGGATGGCGTTGTGGTGGGCCCATGATGTGGAGACGGCTCTTACTTCGTGCGCCGTCACTCTCATGCTCTCTGGTGTTTTATCGTAGGCTGCTTCAATTGTTTTCTTAATCCATTTTGATATCATAGCTGTTGATGTTTCGCCGGATTGGGGGTCAATTGGGAGGAAGAGTTCGTTTCTTCCTCGGCGGATGTTTTCGTGACGTGTCCGGGCTAGGTAGAAGCGTAGCGCTCTGACTGGACATAGAAGGCGATCAGGTTCGTTTCCGACCAGGGTGGAAAGAGCCAGGAAGGTGATTGGTTCCGGTGGTTCCGAAGGTTTTTGTGTTTTAGTTCTGAATGTTGACCTTGGGTATAGTGTGACAGAGGAGAAGTTGGGGCTGAAGATGCAGTATGCAGGATCTGCTGAAAGAGCCTGGATTTCAGAACAGCGAAAGCTGGCGGCTAAGGTGACAAGGAAGACCGTCTTGCGGGTCATGAGATGGAGGGAGGTGTCTTGTAAGGGCTCATATAGTTCGGCCATTAGGGACTGGAGGACGAGCGAAAGATCCCAGTCAGTTATTAATCTTCTGGTAGTAGGTCTTTCATTCTCGTAAGAACGGAGAAGGGCTGAGATTCGGTAGTCATTAAGTAAGTTGGTGTTGTTGGCGGACTTGAAGGCGGTGTTTAGCGCTGAGCGGTATACAAGTATTGTAGAGCCCTTGAGTTTCTCGATGTTGAATAGGTCACGAAAGAAATTCAGGAGGGTTGGAAGAGGAGGGTTGATAGGATTAGCTTGTTTTGTGATACACCAACGAATCCATTTGGACCAGTGGCTGTCGTACATCCGGTTAGTGGAATCCCTGGTTGCCTTTGAGGCGATGCGTTCGGCCTCTTCTCGATGAATTCCCGCCTTTTTGAGGATTGTGATGATAGTAGCCACCCGTGTAGGTTGAGGTTTGGTATATTCGGGCATAGCTTTGTTCCTTTCTGTTGGCACAGAAGATCTGGTTGAAGGGGTAGACTTCTGGGAGTGTCGACTAGCAGGTCCAGAAGAAGCGGGAACCATGCTGCTGATGGCCAGAGGGGGGCTATGAGTAGGAACAGGCTTTGGCTTTCTTGGATCTTTGGAAGAACTTGCGGAAGTAGTTTGAAGAGGGGAAAGAGGTAGGCGAACAGGTTTTGCCATGGGAAAGTCAGGGCGTCTACTGCTACTGCTGTTTCGTCCGGAATCGGGCTTATGTAGAGGCAAAGTCTGGCATTGTGCCTCGTGGCGAACAGGTCTATCATTGGGGTGCCCCAAATGGTGAAGAGAGATTCGCAGATGGATTTCTTGAGGCACCATTCGCCCGTTGGAGGTTTCTGTCGTGACAGGGAGTCGGCAATTACATTCCTGTTGCCTGGGATGTGGAGAGGAAGGAGTGTGATGTTGTGTGGGATGCAGAGGTTGAAGATTTCCGATGTTAGATGGTGGAGAGATCTGGATTTCGTTCCTCCTTCTTTCTTTATGTAGGCAAGGGCGGACATGTTGTCGGACTGGACTTGTACCGTCTTGTTCTTGATTTCGGGAAGAAAGTGTTGTAGGGCCAGTAGGATTGCTCGGAGGTAGAGGGAGTTGATGTGATCCGTGCAAGTCGACGGCCAGAGGCCTGATGTTTACTGTGTGCCGAGGTGGGCACCCCAGCCGGTTCTCGAAGCGTCCGTGAAGAGTAGCAGCTCGGGATGTGGTTCATGAAGATGTTGTGTTTTCGTGAGGATGGTAACGTCGGACCACCACAGGGCCAGTTTTTGGGTCAGTTTTGGTGCTTCGTGCTGCTACGGTTTTGTGGGTGATGGGAAGGAGAGCTTTGATTTGGCCGAAGGCACCTTTAGTTAGGTTGCATGGTGGTGGATTTTGTGTGGCTATTGCGAGTGATTCTAGTGAGTCTTGGATACAATCTCTTTTCGTAAAATAAAATTTCGGTATTCTCGAAATCGGGGTTATGTCCGGTGTCGACGTGGTGTACTGCCAGACCATCGTTTAAATCGAATTGTTGGACAGCAGCTTCGTGCTCGGAATTTCTTACTTTGACCAAGCGTTTTGTGTGCCCTATGTATGTAGTAGGGCATTTGAGGCATGGAATCCTGTAAACAACGTTGGATCTTAAGGCTGTTGGAAAGGGGTTTGATGGCGGTTTGAGTAGGGTTTTGATGTTAGGTGGTGTCGAAAATCTGGTGTGGATGTTTGCTTCTCTAAGAATGCGGCGGATTGGTTCAGATACTGACTGTAGGTAGGGGTACTGACGGTGCAAAACCGTAGCAGCACAAAGCACCAAAACTGACCCAAAAACTGGCCCAATCACAACAGGGGCAATAAAGCAATAAAACTTCAAAAATCAAACGAACACTGCAGAGACGAAGAAGCTTAGATGTAGTCCAAGTGTGTGTTCCAGATGTCGTGTAAATAATGTAAATATATTTTTGGCCTGAAGAAGATCCACGATTTGGATTGAAAATTCACCGACGTTCATCAAAAACAGTTGAGTGATTTTTATCTATAAATATTCTTAAATTTTGTTTAATTATAAATAAAACCAAATAAAATAATAAAGCTGAAAATTATTTATTTTAAATAATATGTGCCGATTTAAATATGGTGTTATCAGACAAATCAAGTTTTGGAGTTGGCTAATTACGCCAACAGTTGACTACCTCCTCCAGAATTCCAGGTGGGCTCTAACGTTTTGCTACTGCTGATTTGACAAGCAATGTTTACCAAGTCTAAAAACGAATTAAGGGAGCAGATTCTCCAATTAAATGAATTTTGGATACTTTAAAGGCACTCAACATTTAGCCAGTGAAGTAAATACTTGGATATTTTTTCATAAATTAAAAGATTCAAAGGTAAAATTTGCCACGCCAACCTGCCAGTTACACCAATCTATGCGGCTGATGTTTTTTTTCTTTTCGGTTAGCCAAGGTAAGTTTGAAAGATCAGAAAAAAATCTAGTGAATTAAAGCTGTCTTTGTGGAAATAAACTTTTTTAAATTACCATTTTTTTCGCGGAGAAGTGAGCCAACTTTCGCTAGAACTGGAGTAATAGCGCTCGATTTGTGCTCCCCAATAAAGGTTTTGACTTTTTGAGCATCTTCGTTTCGTATTCTCCAGTTCATAATTTTGTTACAATATGATTATTTCGTCTGCAATTTTTTATACTTGTAGACCGATTAGTTATTTTACCAAGATTTTACTAAGAAGCAAAGAAAAAAAGGAAGTTGAATATTTGAGTAGGTTCCGGTTTAAAATATTGGCCGGACCCGGATCTAACCAGATACTGCAGGATCCGAACCGGATCCGGATCTATCCGGACTCGGTCGATCCCTACTACATACTCTATATAACTGAATAAACATCCATTTAAGTTATTCATTTTGCCCCCATTGCGGAACAAGTTGCCTTTCCAATACCACACTTGTACGTGAATATGAACAAAGGCATGTCGTATCGTTAACAGAAGACAAGCATTAAGCTGACAAACTAGTTTTTATTCATTTATGAATTCAAGCATAAATTGACTGTATTTCATCAAACCTAGTAAATTACTACTTAGTACCTTACCACTATATTTTAAAACTTACTTGGGAGTTTCGCAGGCAAGCCACCATCCGCATCATCTTTTTCACTGTATTTATCCTTTAACCAAATAAAACAATAAATCTATCATCACACAGGATACGATGTGCCAAGCAAGAATTTAATCTGTGTTGTACGTACCATTCGAACGCTCATTTTTCTGTCAAAGAGGACTTGGTTTGCAAACATAGCTGGTAAAGGTTAAGAAAACAATTCTGATCTAGAATTGCAGAAGGCACGACTGTGTTAATTACAGAGCTCGAAAATTTAGAAAATTTGTAGATCATCATTAGTTACGGTTGATGACAAGGGCGAAAGGAATACAGTTTCAGCAAGCAATGTAGCAGAAACTTCTGCTTGTTTGGGGCTGCATTCTACTGAATGGCAGACACCCAGCCTAGGTCTATTTTTACCAACTGATCATATAAGATCAATTAGCTCTAACCCACAAAGATTCGCCCTTGTTTGGGCTCGTCAGTGGAGAATACTCTGTGGATGAAAGCTAAGCTACGCTTGCTAGGGCAAATGACAAGGACGAAACGAATACGGTTAGGGTTGTGTCCCCAGCATATTTGACCGATGATTACATTAACCCTTTAGGGTCCAACGCCATTTTTATCGTTACCTCCTAAATGGACCGCAGCCGAAACATGGCCGCCATAAACTTATTGCATGCCTCAGTAAACTAAATCTTAGGAAAATAACTAACTCATCTACGGGTATAAAAATTGTGCAAAAATATACTTGGGACAGGGTCCTTACACATAAAAATATCGAAATTATCAACCTTTCCATCGTACAAGTATCGACCGAATATCTACTGAATAGGACCTCGTTAGACATGCACGAACTGAAAAAATGAAAAACTGCAAATGCAACAGTCAACAAGATACGTGATGTTTGGTCTACAGTTATAAAAAAAAACAGTATTTTGCCGGCTGAAAATTGTTTCTGTTGCCTAATAGGAAATATACAATACCTGAAAATTTATACCATTCTTCCCTAAAGTATGCTTCTCTTGCTGGAGTTTTAAAGTTGCGTTGAGACGGCCAGCTTGCGTAACCCCTCCTGCGCATGCGCCAGGATCCTCTATAAAAGCATTCGGGCGAGACTGGCCCGCCATCTTTTCCCTCTCGATATGTCAAGTGGTGACTCAAGAGGGGAGGTAGGGTGGGTTCAGGTATTGTATATTTCCTATTAGGCAACAGAAACAATTTTCAGCCGGCCAGGCAGGAGGGCCGGCAAAATACTGTTTCTTTTGCCGTTCGAAAATACACAATACCTGAAAATTTGTAGCATTTTCAGTAGACCTCGTCAAATCAGGTGGTGGGCACCCTTGACAAGTACCCTAGGGTTACGAGCTGGCTTCCCCCAAAAAGATTACTCTTCGCACTATATGAAACAGAAAATTGGCAATTTGAGTTAATCCATGGAGGTGCTTGTCCGAGATGGAGAATGATTCACGCTTCTGCTTCAGGACATCTGCATGGGACGTCTGTCTTCAAGACATCAGTCTTGTCGGTGTCTGTTTCAGTGCTTAAGATGGTTTGGGTGACATGTCTGGTAGTGATGTGTCTCAGACCATGCAATCCGATTTCTTGAGTTTATGTCGGTCTTGAGTGATGGTTTGTGTTGACTGACTTCATTGTGAGGCTGCTTGAATTGTTGTGGATGCCGATGTCACTCGTGGAAGGCCCAAGATACCGCATGTCTTGAGTTCATGTGTTGTGCCACTGATGTTGTTGTCACTGCAAGTGATGCTGCGGTCAGGGGGAGTATGATGGACGACAGGCTTGACCTGAGTTGTTTTGAGTCAGCTAAGGTGATCGTTAATCCACTCAGAGAGGGGTGAGAAGAATGACTGGATGCGACCTCTGGGAGTTTGTGGATCTTTGTCGGTTGATTTGGCGGTGTTGTGGCATTCCTGTGTGAAGTTTGCAGTTGAGGTCCACTGGCAAGCTTCCAT
The DNA here is from genome assembly GCA_023313725.1 of Lithobius niger. Lineage (NCBI taxonomy): Eukaryota > Metazoa > Arthropoda > Chilopoda > Lithobiomorpha > Lithobiidae > Lithobius > Lithobius niger. The sequence goes on along the minus strand of JAHWFP010191948.1, from coordinate 53,320 downwards.
TTCGGTTCAGCGAGGAATTTCGGTTTAGTGTTGTTAGAAAAACGGTCATGTGGGTCAGGAAAAGGCAGGTGATGTTATTGCAGGGTTTGAAACATGGTCCTGTGAGGCAGGAGAGGACCATGGATGGGTCTCACTCTGGGAAGGAACGTTGTGTGGATGGGCGGTCGACCATGATTGCTTGATGAGGGGTGAGAAGCACAGGTCGTCTTGGAGACGTGTTGCGTTTCCGATTTGAAGGACAGATTCGTGACAGGCATGAAGGAACCCTTTTTTTTTTATGATGAAACCAGCGTTTCCTGCGGCTGTCACAGATCATGACAATTGGTGTTCCCATTTCAAAATGATCATGACAATTAGTGTTCCCTTTTCAAAATTTCCTTCATTTAGCTCAATTTTTCGTCAGTTGAGCAAGTTAATGTGGGCTTGCTGGGCTGTGCCTTGTGAAGATTCGATAGAGCTGTGTCATGTTAGTTAGAATAACAAAGTTCCTAATTGAAGGTCTTGAGTACGACCTGTTGTCATTGGACCTGTTCGGGATATCTTGGAACGATGACAGTTGTCGTCGTGATGACAGTTGAGTGAAAGATTCAACCGATGATCTTGGAAGAAGGCTTGTGGGTGAGCTTCAAGTCATAATGGTTGAAAAGCAGTTATGTTGGAGAGTTTCCGATGACTGGCAATTATCTGGATTGTCCTATTGTGGTCCTCGGAGAAGGACAGCTGACGAAGGAAACGACGAGAGTTGGTGGTTACATTGGTTATTAACCCTCTGAGTACTAGCGTGCGGATGAAAAGTAGCACTTCTCAGCCTACCTAATTTTTAGATGGAAAAAAGTCGCGCGTAGTTGTTGTCTAAAAAAATTTGTATCTCAAAGAGTATTAGGAGTATCTTCAAAAAGTAAGCATTTTTGTGCAGCTAAGAAATGCCTTTATTAAAAAAAAATATTTGACTTGCATAATAGCTCACCTACTAGATGATAAGGTGGATTAAAGTTCAATAAAATAAATTAATTTTTTTGTTCTTAGCACTTTAGTAACTTGAACCTCAAAAACTACCACTAAAAAAAATCTGAGAAAATTTGAGGTCAAAGGTACACATATATACAAACTCTGTGCAAATTTGTGTGGGCATAGGCATTGAATCAGCATCACAAATAAAGTTTTACTATTACAGCGCAGAGCTAACCAAAAAAACCAAATAAATAATGCACTGCAGTGAAGCTTTCTAATTAGCTGCACTGCAACCTAACCTAACACTGTTTTTCAAGGAACGCTCTTGCCTGGTTCATGAAAGTGTAAATGTTTGGAGGATAAGAATTTAAAATGCTCTAACTATGCCACTTTACTTGCTTACCTTACTAAAAATGTAAGGAAAAAAAAATAATTCCATGATAATAGGCTAAAGGTTGAAAGTTTCAACAAAAATGTAGGGTAGACATCAACATTGCAAGCTTGTCAGAAAGGAAAGGCTTGCCTGTATCCATTTTTTTTTTTTTTTTGGTAGGCTAGGTTTAGGCCTGCACACATTTTCAGGCTTACAGTACTAAAATGGTGTATAGGCCTACATCTTCAAAAAAAAAAATGAATACAGGCCTCATAAAAAAAAAACACCTAATGGTTGTGTTCTTCAAAACATGTAGGGCAGCCACCAGCATTGCAAGCTTAGTTGAAATGGTTTTACTAAAGTTTACTAGCTTACAGTATGGTACTACGAAAATATAATTTGAATGCAAGAAAAAATGGTAAAGGTTTACAGTTTGCTTACAGTACAAAAATTCTAGCTTGTGTAAATTTGAAGGCAATAATAATAATAAAAAAAAAAAAAAGGCTGTAGGCCTAAAGATTTTGTTGCAGTTCATCACCTATTTTCTTGTGGTTATGTGTTTCGAAAAGCAAGTAGGGCAGACACCAACATTGCAAGCTTGACACTTGTATGTTGAACGTTTCCTTTTTTTCTTTCTGTCCGAACAAACAGCACAATCCATTTCTTGTTGTTTTCTTTTATTTGTTCGGGTCACGAGGAGCAGCAACTTTTCCAATTTACATGGGGAAAGCAAGTTAGGCCTACCAAGGCCAGGTGTGTTATTGTCGCAGTAGTTATCCGAAAGTGAAGCTACTGTCATTTGTAGGAATTTTTTTCTGGACACAGGCTTGAAGTCTTTGGCGACAAAAGATGGATTGTTTGCTTCAGCTTCCTTTCGTTGTGCCAGGCTTTCTGTGTACACAATGTACGCATTCAACATTAGACGGTTCAACAAATTGGAAAAAATCTTCATGTACCATTTATACGACCTACGCTCACTTTCATAGTAATATATTTTTTGATCCGCAACGTCTACACCCCCCATCTGCTGATTGTATTCTTCAACCATTTCGGGGACCAAAACATCTTTGCCGCAACGACGTACATCAACATCTTTAGCAACATTGCAAGTGCTCAATAGCAGCACTGGTTTAGTTTGAGATTTCTTTTCTCGAAAAGCTACGTACAACAGTTTGTCACTTCTCAAATAAACCTTTTCTTGAACCTTCAGTTTTTGTTTGGGTGGAAGATCCTTCCTATTGCTTCGCACTGTGCCTATGAGTTGAGTGTTGTGGTTGTAGGCCAAGTTGTGTGCAAGTGGTAACGACGTATAAAAGTTGTCAACAACTAATGTTCGTCCTTCAGCTAACAACCCTTGCATCAGAAACATAACCACGTCGTATGATTGTCCTAGTGTAGTTGTCGTCATTTCTAGCTCTCCCTTTGCTCCAGTATATACATGGCACTTGTATATGTAACCTGTTGACGAATCACAGAGAACCCACAGCTTGACGCCCCATCGATGGTGTTTTTTCTTGGGAAGATACTGCATCAAGTTTGTGCGGTTCTTCATGCCTATCAAACTCTCATCAACACTGACATAGCGTCCGGGAACATAGTATTTTTTTATCAAGTCCTGAAACATGGTCAATATAGGTCTCACCTTGAATAGCGGGTCATAACCGTCCTCTCCTTTTTTTTTTTGAGTTTCGTTGTTATTGAAATGAAGATTTGAAAGGCAAAACATGAATTTGTCTCTTGCCATAACTTCTGCAAATCCAGGCGTTCGTTGTAGTTTTTCAGTTGTATTCCAATAGTCTTTCATATCCGGTTTGTTTACTAAACCCATGTTTAGCGTTAGGGCTAACACTGCTTTCAGTCTAGGCATTGTCATGCCATTTGTTGCATCCCACCATTTCCACAATCGTTCATATGATTTTGAAGCACGTGGTGAATTGACATATTCATTATTGACTTGCGCTGCGTATCTGTTTGATTCAGCACAGATATGCTGTAGCATTTGCGGCGTCAAGAAAAGGTAAACAAAATCCGTTGGGGAAAGAGTAGCACGTGGTATTGATTTTATTTTACTAACCTCATGATATGGAGTAAATAAAGGCCTAGACTCTTCATTTTCGGGAATAGTTGCTGGTTTTTTCCACTTTGGCTTTGAATATCGCGCAAATAATGCGTTACGGTCTCCTTCGCTATCTGAATCAACAGCGTCATTGTCGATCTCAATTTCACTTTCAGAATCACGATCCGAATCAACAAGAATGCTTTCATCCGTGTCAGAATCTGGATGAATATACATATTTGTCCATTCACTCACTCTTTGCCTTGATTGTTGAATTTCTTCGTCGCAAAATCCATCAAAACTAACGTCCGAATTGCTATCGCTATTGTCGTCGCACGCGGCCGCCATCTTGTTTTGGTTGGCACTCGCGCAGCATCGACGATCGTGAGAGCCCACTTGAAACTGCTGGCAGCTCACCCAATCACAGCCCAGGTTACAAAATTATGCTTTGATTGTCAGTGGAAAGGTGCCTTCTGATTGGTGGAAAAATTTGAAACTGCTGGGATTAGCCAATAGGGAGAGAGCTTGCGTCAAACATCAGGGCCGATCATTCGGCCGCTAGTGCTGAAGCGACCAGCGCTTCCCGGCCGAATTGTCGGCCTCTAGTACTCAGAGGGTTAATAAGGGCCGCCTGTTGTAAAAGATGTGTGTCAGGAAGTTGTAATGACAGTCGGCTTCAGTGCAGTGGAAGGGTTGAGACTGCGGTGGGTAGTTTGCGAAGGGCAGGATGGCAGTGGAGCTGTAGAACAGTGGTCAGGCTGTGGTTGTGTCAGGAAAGGCTTTTCAATCGTGTGGAGCCGAGGTGCAGACGAATGACAGTGAAGTATAGGTGGCTTGAAACGATTTGAAGCAGGAAACAGTGAGGGTAGTTGATGGGGACAACGGGTAATGTCGGATGATGGGCTGCAGAGGCGTGGCCGTAGTCATTCAGGGGGTTTAGGCAGAGCAGGATGAAGGTCCCAGGAAAATGGTGGTGTCATGCTGAAGCTGAAAACTGGGATGGGTGTCGGCGACTGACAGCAAGTTGTGAAGGATGACAGCCATGAAGGACTAAGGCCAAAAAGAGCTGCAGCGAATGCCGTTCAGGAACAGTAGGCAGTGCAGGATGAAAGTCGTAATGAACTGCAATTTTTGTTCACTAGGACATCAGGTGGTGAAGGACGACTGTGTGCTGGAGTGCAGAAAATAATTGATGGGGAGTCGCAGGCAGCAAAAGATGAAAGTTTGAAGGGACTGCCATGAAAGTCGGTAAGGGACATTACACAGTGAAAAATGACGGTCCGAAGCAGCTGTAATGATTGTCAGTGTGGGACAGCTGATCGGTGAGGGGTGTTCTCTTTCTGTAAATTTCAACGTTGAAGGTTTACCTCGTCAATCTGTGGTGGTAGGCCCCACATGACGGGTTTCCAAGGGCGTAAGCCGAGTTTCCACGAGACAGTCTTTCGGCAGGTTTTAATGCATTGCGGCCATCTGCGACTAGTCTCAGCAGATTCAACGCGCAAAGGCAATCTGCAACAGAAGGGAGGTGCTTAAATGTTCCGAATTGGCTGGTGAGGGACAGCAGGCTGAAGCGGAAGCAACAGTTGTTTATGATGTAAAGGAGCATTTCGGGCGGTTGTGGCATCTTTTTTTGGTTGGTGCGGATGGGCAATGGAATATTTGTGTGGTTATCCGTAATTCAGATGAATGTAAAGGATGATGACGGAAGTTCTTTGATGCCTATTCGAGGATGGCGAAAAATTTGCAATCCAGCCCAGAAAGTGTGGATACAGTTAGCTGATGACGGCGTGTTGAGTGCCTGTTGTTGAGAAGCTCGAATGGCACAGTCCGTGAGTACATGTTCTTGACTTGCGGACTGAAGAGGAATGTTGTGTTACCGATGGTTTTGGGTCGTTATGATTCAGGATAGACCAGCCAAAGGCAAAGAGGGTGAAGGAGCACCATCTTGGGTGAAGGTTCCTTGAGGGTTTGTATGAATCCTGGATTGGTGTAGTCTGGTAACGAAGGATGTCATATCCGAGGACAGGAACTTTGATGAGGATGGAGAAAAACTTATGAACTCATGAACTTTGAGATGAGAGATACAGAAGACAAGGGAGTTAGGACGAGGAAGCTTGATTTTGTGTTGACAATCATGGATGACACCCGTGAATCCATATCCTTGAAGTTGGACAAGGAAGAATCATTGTGCGTGCCGAGTTCATCAGGGTTTCCGTTGAGTTTTGGTGTGACCCAGTCTGATTGATCGGGGGATGACATATTCAGGGACGAAGACAAGCTTGGATGAGGATCAAGAAGCAACGGATGGCTTGAGGCTTGTAAGAGAATTAATCGGCATTTTTCTTCGATCATGAGTGGTTACGTTCTGACGTGAGTCGTTAAAAAAAAAAAAAAAAAACACATGCGGAAGCAGGATTAGTGTGGGATGTGTCACGTCCACAATTTCAGTTTCATGCTGAGGACGGAGGCTGTCTTGCCATGTTGAAGCTTGGTGTTGATTGCGAGATGACGAGGAATATGTAGCCCAAGAGTGTAAGAATGACAAGGGATGATGAATGCAATTACAGATTGGATGGCTTGCTTGTTTTTGAAATCACGGACAGCATGATTCAAAAAATGACTGCTTGACTTGAGGACAGACGCAGATCGTGTGAAGGGTAGTTCACACCATTGTTGAGCAGATGCAACTGGAAAAGGGCTTTAAGACGAAGGAACGGCTATCTTGGATAGCTGCCCGAAAATTGAAAACTCGGATGGGAATGGTGAAACATGGTGTAGGTTGCCCAATCTTGAGTGAAGAAATGTATGATGAAGTGGCTTGTTGGTTGTTGACTTGTACTTGAATTACTGTACAGCACGGTACATTATGGCGAGTGCTTGACAAACTTTGATGCTTGTGTGAAGGACAGACTGAGTTCATAGATGAGCATGCTGATAAACCAAGAGGAATTTCGGACAGAGTGATGCGTCTTCAAAGAGAACGATCTGTGAGAATGCTTCTTTTTCTTGGCTTTCTTGATTGAATAAAAAACTCACAACCATAGACGGGCGACTTAACAGCGATGCGATGGGGCGGCCATCTTGAACGCAGGATCAGTCGTCGTTTCACGGGAACAGGGCACGGCATAGTCTGCTTGAGCGTGCGTTGGCTGTCCGAGAACTGAAAAACAGACTGCATGAAATCAGGACAGGGACAGGAGAAAACAGACGGACTGTCGCTTGAAAACAGGACAGAGACGATGTGGACGTTGGTAATCCAGTCTTAGTGTAGGAATGATCTGTGATGATGATGATGATGGCTTGTTTGTTGTTGACTTGTACTTGAATTGTCGTATTGCACGGTTCATTAGAGCGGATACTTATGATGCAGGCAGAGGTTGATTCTTGTGCGATCGACAGTCCGAATTCTTGGAAAAATAGTCGAGTTTTGAGACGTGTGCGAAGGACAGTCCGTAATCTTGGAAGAGCTTGAAGACGGATCGAGTGGAAATTCGGATAAAGATCGATACCATTTAGAAGATGTCGATCTGTGGGAGTGTTTCTTTTTCTTGGCCTTCTTAATTGAAGAATGTGATGAGAGTTGGCCACATCAGCAGAAGGAGATATTTGAATTTGAAGGACAGACAACAATATAAAGATCGACGGGCTGTGAAGCGATGGGACGGCCATCTTGTTTCCGGGTTCAGTCGTTGCTTCCTTTGAACGGGCCACGGCGTCGTCTGCTTGAGCGGGCGTTGGCTGTCCGCGACCTTGTAAGTCGGACTGCAGAAAACGGGATAGAGACGGAGCGAAAGTCGGACTGCTCAAATCAGGATAGAGACGGAGTCGATACTCGGATAGCAGAAAACAGGACAGGGGCTGTTGCAAAGTCGGACAGTTGATTTGAAGAAACGATGCGAAGAGAGAAGCTAAGGTAGACAATCCGGCTACCGCTGGAGGGAAAAGATGGCGGGCCTGTCTCGCCCGAATGCTTTTATAGAGGATCCTGGCGCATGCGCAGGAGAAGTTACTGGCCGTCTTGACGCAAATTTAAAACTCCAGCAAGAGAAGCATACTCCAGGGAAGAATGCTACAAATTTTTAGGTATTGTATATTTCCGAACGGCAAAAGAAAAATAATTGTTTGTACGGCTGATTCCTTTCAACCTCCAAATAAAGTTACATGGCTCGTTATTTTTTATCACAGCTTCTGATTACAGGGAACGGAATATCTCCCCCCCCTCCCAAAAAAAAAACCTCTTGCCAACAATGGTACCTCCGGTATCAGTACAGCGAAAAGGCAGAGCTCCATTCATGCTGTAGAGTTTTCGAAGTGAAACCGGAAGTTCACGTTTTATAACTGCTTTCGCGTAGAGACTGTGACAAATCGCCAATATTAAAAAAAAAAGTTGGGTAATGTGGCCAATTGCAATATATTTATCGACTTTTATCGACATAACAGAACTTTATTGACTTTTAACGACTTAGAAAAAAAATAATGACCAATTCGATAATTATCGACCAACTGGTAAGCCTGTACTCGGGACCATCACATTATGTTTTCATAACTAAAAAAAATGTGAAGTTCGACTACGTAAGTATGCTAACAATAATATTCAACCTGGCATACCCGGAACACCTAGAAAAAATAACATCCAATGGTTATTCTTCCACTACAGCATGGTTTACTGCTTCCGATAGATAGTCTTCGGCCACCTTCACGCCTGCTGCTTGCCGGCTGTCCGCAAAAGAAGTGCACAAGTGAACCATGACAAGCTTCGCGTGAAATCACCTGACACGAGCAGTGGTCACATGCCATGAACGAACCACTTGTCCCTCGCAATACCGAAGGAGTTTTAAAACAGACATTGAAACAGGAGCAGTTTATTCGACGAATCAACGCAGTGACGTAGAAGTTTATGACATCATTCAAAACAGGCAAGGAACCTGGGATCTAAAGTGATCAAGATGGCGACTGTGCATTATTTTGTTGAGGCGTTACGACAGCTGAACCCAAGGGCTACGTTCAGCAAACAAATGCTATTTTAACGTCAAGATTGACAACACTACCAACAAAAACTATCAGTCCGGTTTTGAACTTGTTAATTAAGGTGATTTTAAAAGATAATGAAGTAAATAAACCAAAAATATACGTTACAAAGTACTAATTTAATTGAATTACACCTCCGTTGTACGCAATTTTTCTTTGCATTGGGGCTTTAAACCGAGACAACATATTATCCGTAAGGCGTTCTAGACATGGATTTGAAGCGATAATATATCGTCGTTTGGACCCAAAAGGGTTAATACGTTTACAAATTTTGGTAATACTAGTGGCAAATAAGTTAATATGATGCCGGCCAGATTATAAGGCAAATGGCAGTTTTGGGTCAAAAATTCAACAAAAGTAAACCTTCACGATTACCAGGGACGATTCGTGGCAAAGATGGTAAAATCATGTATTTTCTAATTTCTTTAACCCTTCTGAAACCAGCCAGAAAAAGAGCAGTTACTAGCCCAAACCAGCCAGTTTTTCGCAGCGCAAGAAATGATTGCATGTCTTTATTAAAATTCATGTAACTCCCTTTAAGACGCTTCATTTTTTTTAAACAGCTCGTAATACTTAGGCCTTAACCCGAATATTCACACACAAAAATTATACGAATTTTACGGCATGAACCTGAGAACGAGGGAGGATGTGTTCTCTGCTCAAACACAAAATGCCGTGCAGTGTTAGCAAATTTTTGGTCCCTTGGAAGGGAATCGACGTTCTGATGGTTTCAAACCGGGATGTAAGCCGAACACCGCCATTACCTCACAGTACGGCGTCTGGGCCTCAGACAAGAATTAAAAAAGCCCCCACCCGAGCAATGCCGCCGGGGCTTGCAAAGTCCGGGGGTGGGGGGGGGGGGACTCGATGCAAGTAGACAAAAAAGTTGACCTGACATTGCAAAAGTGGACAACTCCGTTTTCCAAGTTAGCAGTCACTCGACGTTGTTCTAAGACAAGACCTGGATTTAATTTAAACTCAAAGAGATGAACCGAGTTTCCATTCACAATGAGTTATTGGTTCCAACCCAGCCACACGCCAGGAGCGAGGTCGGGGAGGGGGGGGGGGGGGGCATCCTGGTCAACCTCCTACAGAATCTTGCGTCTTTGAAGATGAGAAATAAAACAGCAGAAAACTTAGCCTGCAAAAGGCGACAAAATGGTTCGTTCTGCAGATTCCTGATTTCCCTTCCAAAACGTTTTACTAATAGGCCTCACACTGTACAACAAAGGCTGTAGTGCAACCGTCATAAAATGCCCTTATCCAGCCACAGACTCTCATATAAAATTCAATGTCAGTAACAAGCAAGGAATTTAAAATTAAAATAAAAAATAAAAATTCCTTCAGATCTGTTGAAGTCTGAGTACGGCATTTTTCGGCGCCGATCAGACTTGTGCACCACTCGGGGCTCCGTGGTGTTCGCCACGTCCCGATTGTGGGTCTTTTCCCCTCTATGGGAACTCAAAATAGTGGCTGAGACTTGTTTTTGGCGTTTTCTCCTCCACGAGACATTTTAGGGCTAACTCTCTCCTTGGAGTTTTCAATTTTTGTTGCATGCCCTTCACACTTCCTTCTTACAAGGAATTTACAAGCCACGAATTAACCATCAAGGAATTTAAAGTTAAATTAAAAATCCTTAACGAAATTAAAAATGCAAAATTTGGAAGGCGTTTCCGATGCAGCTACCGCTTGATCAAATGAAAGAATCACCGTAAAAAACCGCACGATACGGCCAATGTGAAGAACCAGACACGCCCATGCAACGGCCTGTCAACTCGCAATGGCGATGGCCGGCCACAGCCCGTGACGAGAGCCGGGAAGTGTAAGCAGGATGTGGCCAAGGACTAACAAAGTTGCAACGTGAACTACACGTGGCTAACAAGGAACGCTGACGAACTGTGAAGAATACTACGATATTTAGCATCCTTGAAGCTATGACAACTGAACATATCGAACTTCTAGCAACAAGTGGCTATTGGTGGTTAACAAGTGGCGATTGGTGGGTAACGAGTGGCGATTGGTGGGTAACGAGTGGCGATTGGTGGTTAACAAGTGGCGATTGGTGGTTAACGAGTGGCGGGTAACGGGTGGCGATTGGCGGTTAATGAGTGGCGTGTGACCCTCCTGGCACAACGCACCACCCTTCAGCATCAACAGTACGCATCTAGTGCGATTTGCTGGCGATGAGGATCTGTTGAAGTCTGAGTACGGCGTTTTTCGGCGCCTATCAGACTTGTGCACCACTCGGGGCTTCGTGGTGTTCGCCACGCCCCGAGTGTGGGTCTTTTTTCCCTCTATGGGAATTCAACATAGTGGCTGAGACTCGTTTTCTCCGCCACGAGACTTTTTGGGGCTAACTCCCTCCTTGGATTCAATTTTTTGTTGCATTTCCCTCACACTTCCATCTTGCAACATTGCCCCGCACTAACAGCTCCGGTTCAGACACGACCGTCTGTTGTAGTGCAGCCACAGACCCAGTGCCAACAGCCTACTTTTTTCAACTCACCACAGGCAGCTTCCCAGCAACAATAGTTTCGGTTTCGCAAACGAAGCTCCTCCTCCGCGACGATAGATGGCAGCACTCGCCTGGCAACCGATGGAACGACCATGGAGGAAAGAAAAGAGCACAACCGGCGATTGGCGTTTGACGGTTGCCATCTGCGCAAAAAAGGCCGCCATCTGCTCCTGCAGCACGGTAAACTTTCAGCACAGATCCAATCAAATCAAAAATCCATTTTATGCCTCACGAACTGCAAACATCTTCAATTACCAGGGTCAACTGGAGACATGGACAGCAAGGAAGACAGCCCAGCGATGAAGAAGCATTCCCGGCTCCAACCACATTAGGCCTAACGGAAGCGTCCGTACACCATCCAAACAAAACACAAGTGGGGCATTTAGGTCAGTAATAAAAAATTCCGACAACGTTCAAGCGGTGTTTTAGATCCAAAAGGAGACTCAATCGAACCTATAAATTTTTTTTTTTTTTTCTCTTTTCGAAAAGCACGCGACATTGGACCAATTTCAACCATTTCTGCAGCACTTCTAACACCTCATTTTCGTCCCAAAATCACATTAAAACCCGGTGAAACTACATGGCCACCACTGGCAACCGCAGGGTGAATGTCCAGAGGGTTTAACTCTTCATTATTTTCACACGAACACTCGGGAAAATCCCCGACGCGAACAAAATGAAATCTCGGGCAAGGAACACGAAACGCCGGATTCCCTGGCGAAAAGCAAAAAAGAACAGTGCAAACATTACACACGTCTGCCTTGTCACATACCCGAAAAAGAAGTGTCATTGTTGGGCTGGCGCTGGCTTGTTGGAGGCAACGATTGTTGCGCACCAGTGGCAGATAGGCTAACCTCATTGCATTGCAAGTGTTGCAGGTGTTTTAAACTTTTAAGGGGTTTAAAAAATCGGGTAGAAAAGCAAATCGAAAACGATTTTAGCACATACTAGAGGTTAGTATTTTACAGATAAGAAACCCCCACGAAGAAAAATCATTTCTCAAATGTTCAAACTTCTAATCCAATCCTGAATTCGCAGAAATGGCGAAGTAACGAATTGAAATAGAAGGCAACCGATCAAGCGACGTGAGGCAAGCAGGATGGCTGCGGCGGGCCGGGGCTCAATGGTCGGCAGCGGCGGGGCAGGGTTCCGTGGTCGGGAGCAGCAGGACGGGCCTCCTTGGTTGGCAGCGGCCATTCTTATCGCGTTGTGCACCGATCCAATCGGACGCATCGCATTTGGTTTACTTAACGAATTATCAACAATTTTTCAATAAAAAAAACGTTATCAGTTATCTTTACAGTTATATCTATCAAAGACGTCCATAATTTGCTAATTTACCTCGGTCTAAAGTGGTACACGATGTAAATCAAAATCCGAATCGGGAGAGCCGCTACACGATGCAATGGCCGCCATCTTTTTTTTTCTCGAAACTCACGGGGGCAGCGAACGAACACGACCTAGCTCGCGAATTATTGGCTAGAAACTAGTCGCGTGGGCAAAATAGGTGAAAATTGTAGCAGACACATGCCTTTAGTGAATGAACGCTCCAGGAGCGATCTATGCACCACGCGGACTGACGTACAGCTCGATAAAGTGGCTCCCGTAAATTCTACGGGTCCGGCGCGCAACGTATGGCTTACCCTCCCGTTAAATTCACGGGCCCCGCGCAAAGGGTTAAGTTGGATGGGGTACAAAAAGCACGAAAATTTGTCTATTTTTTTCAAGAAGTATCGTGGAAATTGTGATTTTTCGTGGGCAAATTTTGTCAAAATTTCAACTAAATCCTGCATCCAAGCCAATTTTGGATCACAATTTGCTGCTGCAGCCACTAACTTGCTTAAAAACACTTAATAGAACTACTGTTAAATTCAAATTCAACTGTCTTATTTCCTCCATGATCGCTCAATTTCACAAAGAAGAGACTCTCAGTCTTGCTAATTTTCAACAGTACCCCTACTCTCTTCATCAGGCCCTCCAAAGTTCAATTCAGGTCTCTGGTTACATCCTTACTTGTTGTCAGTTGCTTGGATTTGAATTTGGCAGTTATCACAGGTGTATGTGGGTGAAAAGAGGAAAGGAGTGAAGACTCGGCTGGGCCAGCATATGGGCAATGTTAGGAATGAGGTGGAAGATTACGGCATTGCAACCCATTGTACTGCCACACAGCATGAGATTGGTTGGGAAAGAACAGAAACGCTTATCCATGCTAATTCGGCACGGGACAATCATCTTCGTTGCGTCGAATCTATAGCTATCCAACACCATGAAAAGAATGGGATCCCCCTTATGAATATCCAGGGTCCATCACACCCCAACGTGGGACACTTAGTAGGAAAAGACTTAGGAGAGAGGTTGGCGCACAAGTGGAGAATCAACAGAGACCAGATTGGCCCTATGCCTTGCAAGTATGAGAGGCTACATGTAGGCCATGCCTTGCAAATACTGGAGGCTGTGATAACTGACAAATTCAAATCCAAGCAACTGACAACAAGCAATTGAACTTTGGAGGGCCTGATGAACACAGTAGGGGTACTGTTGAAAATTAGCAAGACTGTGAGAGTGTCTTCTTTGTGAAATTAAGCGATCATGGAGGAAATGAGCCATTTGACAACTAACTTGCTTGCAAATTGAAACCAGAAGTAAATCCCGGGAGATCAGAAGAGAGGAGCGAGAGACCTAAGTTAACTCAAAGGCGATCGCACGTATTCCAAGACTGATGGGAAACAAGCTGGCTGTTTTAAAGAGAAGTGGCAAAATCAAGCGCGAAGTTTCATGCATCTAGTAATTTTGTTTTACTGTTTTGGCCAATGAACACAATTAAAGGAAAACAATGAAATTCTGAACAACAAAAAATTCCACGATCCAGTTTTTTTTTGAGAACTTCAATTTTTGTGTGTTTGTAAGTTTCTGAATAATAACTTTCTGTAAAGAGGGCTTTATAGATGTAAAATTGCAGGTTGAGCACCTCCTTCGTAATCAGCACTTTAAAAACCAATCTTATAAGAAAAAAGAACAACAGCTTTGTGGATTGTTTTACCAGCTGTGAAGGATACAAATAGCCTGAACAGCTTCAACAGGGTGTTCAAATTCAACTGTTCCATAGCCTCTGCTCTTCCCTTCTTTGTCGACTTTCAGTTCAACAGCGGTGACACGGCCAGCCAAACGGAAAATTTCACGCAATTTACGTTCAGTAACATTGTAATCCAGCTGCAAAAAAGTAAAAAGGAATTTAAAGACACCAAACAAAGACAGTCTTGCAATAGTTTTTTTTAATTCAGCATTTAATCCAGGATTAAGTCCAGCATTTAGTTTTGGACATGTTTTAATCCAACATTTCTTAAATTAAGTTTTTTGAAAAAGAGTGCAAATAGTGGGTCACTTTTCTGATCTAAAATCGAAATCCAACTCTTGATTTCAAAAATTTTTTTGAAATATTTGATGAACTTTAAAAAAGAGAATTGCCGCAGTTGCGGCTGAATTCTGTTTCTATTGCTAAAAGAAAACATACATGACCGGTAAATTTCAGCATTGTTTATCCTCGAAGGCTTTATCTTCTAGAGATTTAATTGATTTCAGCCAATCACCAGCTCGCTAACCCTAAAGTACAAGCTTGCACTTCCATCCAATAATACGAAAGCTTTTAAAACGCGTCACAATCATCTTTTATTCCTTTCAATACGTCATGGTGGTGATTCAAGAGGGGAGGTAGACAAGTACAGGTAATGTATATTTTCGCTTTAAAGTAATACAAACAGAATTTATCTGCCGCCGTGGCACTTTACGGCAGCAATAGTAGGCCCCTTCGCTCTTCAGTGGTTGATAAATCTTTTTTAGTCAAGCTCACGAACTCTCGGTCGAGGGCGCTGGAGCGCACGGCAAACTGACTCCATGTAAAAGCCATCCAAGACTGGCGACATTCGTCTTTTCGCACATCCTTTCGGTTTTTTCCCATTAGCAGTTCGCATAATGAGCCAGGCAAGCACTAGAGAATAAAAGATAACTTGTGACGCGTGTTAAACGCGTATTACTGGTCATCACTTCGGGGTGAGCGAGTTAGTGATTGGCTACACAATTAAATCTCTAGAGGGAAAAACATTTGAGAAAAAAATGCAAATGAACTGGTATTACTGAACTTAAGATACAAGCTTATTTTCCTCAAAACATGATGCAACATAGTAAATAATAGCCTAGTGCACCTTTTTTATCTTTTCTTTACAAAAAAATTTGAAAAATATGAACCACTTTTTCAGAACCAGGACTGCATTTTGGATTCAGAAAAATTATCCCTATTTTTTTTTAAACGCTTGAAAAAATAATATACTGTCTGGCCATGGAACAAATTTTAGGTAGTGCATTTTTTGTCGACAACCCCGTATGATGGTTTGAGTATGGTTAGACTAAATCAAAGTCAAAATGAGAAATGATCACAGACAAGCTACTCAAGCCCGATATGGTGTAATCTATCTTAAACCATACTGCTGCATTCAAAGGTTTTGGACTGTTGTTTGTATAAATAAATGAACTGGGGATAAATGCTACTGTGTTACAATAATCCCACAACGATCCTTAAGTGATTGGAAAGGGATAAAGAATAACATTAAATATTTTAGAAGGTTCAACAGAAACTTTTATAAAGCCAAAAATTCTTTAAAACTGCTAGCTTACCCGTAAGTGTCCACTAATTTGCAACTTTTTTACGATATACAACCCATGCCATCGGACTCGCCCATAATTTTTTAACTATGGCCACATAAATAAAATGGTCCCATTATAGAAGGGTTGGAAATTGAAGCACTAGGTATGACCCATTTAGTTATTTTGTACTAACCAAGTGACTACAGCTCAAAGCTTCAGCGGTCAGCCTAAACAAATCAATATTACACTGATGTACTGTTATCTCAGATGTAATGTTTAATTGTTTTCAAACAATTTTAGTGGTTTTGAGCTAGAGGCTTAAAATTGATACAGTTAGCAACACTCTTGAGTTTGTAAAAATGGCATATAGGTGTGCAGTTAAAATTTGGACAAATACTGTATAAGCTTTAGCAGTGGGACCCAAGCCCTCTTTATGTAATTATTTGTGGCCAAAGGAGTGCATGTATTGCTTGGTTTGGATGGAAATGTAGAAGGTTCAGTGATAAACTTTCTGGTAAAAAAAATATACCCTTTCTGCCTTGAAGTTAGAAATTGACGTTGGGCGACAAGTATTTTTTCTCAACTGCATTTTTGTTTTAGTAAGTCGGTTTTCTTAATTTTTTTCCTATCTTATAAAAGAAAGTTCAAACCAATGTACTGATATAGCTATCTTCTTTCTAGTGATATTTTTTAAATCTTCATAACTGCATTGTACGATTTTTGAGCAATTTTTTAAGAAGTAAGGGCAGCTTGTTTGCTGGGTAAACAAAATGGTCAACCGGCTTGTTCCTTTGGGGGGAAAATGAAGTCAGGCACCACAAAGTTAACAACAAAAAATGTATCACATTAGGGGTTAAACACCATCTCTAAATCCCAACCATACAGTATGTACCAATATGGCCAATGACAATGTAAAATGACTAAAACCGATTACTGTAATTACATAATTCAAGCTGACAGTGGAAGAGGAGCCATTTATCGAAATACATTTAAGTAAATCCTATCAATCGAATGAAACTCTGGTACACAAACACGGCTTATTCCACTACGTTAATTCTAATGATGGTTTTCATTCACTGCTAGCTTATTTCTAACTGAAAAAAAATCGGAAATTTATTTCCATTTATTGTGTACTGTTTTACGTGGCTTCTACATGATCAGATTCTATTTAATTACCGAGATGTACACATCACCAACACTATTCCAGATTTACTGTAATCCAGCAAGTTTTCGAAAACTACTACTGGTTTTCTTCGTCACACACAGACTGCGAGATTTGGACTGGCAGCGCATGTAAATATCACACCCTGTGCCTGAAGAAGAAAACCAGCAGTAGTTTTCAAAAATTCGCTGGTTTACAGTAAATCTGAAACAATTTTGGTGATGCGTACATCTCAGCAAGTAAATATACTTGAAAACCAAGGTAAAGTGCCAAAAATTCGGTAATAGCATGATTAGATTTAAAATTTAAATGAAATACAGTCAACACCAACTTACATTTGCCACAAACACTCTTGAGGTAAGCGGTCCACTGATACCAAGGGAGTCGAGGAACTGCGGAGTCAATCCGTAGGTGTTAAAACTGGACATGTTTCCACCACCACCCATGTCATTCATGCTGTTCCAGTTGCCACCGCCCATGCCGCCACCGCCGCCCATTCCACTTCCCATGAGGCCCATTCCTCCTCCTCCCATGCCACCCATTCCACCTCCCATGCCGCCCATTCCACCACGGCTGTCGCCACGATCACGGCCTCCACCACGATCCCCACGACTGCCTCCTATTGGACGGCCTGTTCTGTCTCGACTTATGTCGAAATCCTGCAAGAAAAGGTAAAGCAAAAAATCTTATTACTTTTCACAAGCACTTGTTTTTTGTTTTTTTTCCCCCCAGAATGATGACTAACTACTCTGCTTGGTGATTATCGCAGAAACTGAACAAGAAGTCAGTGTTATGTTATAAAAAAAACACATCACGAAAAAAATTTGATTTACCAAAAATTAGAACCATTCATGCTATTAGTCAAAAATAGTTTTCAACCACCTAATTACACATTATCTGATGTTTCAACTCATAAAATGTTAACAAAGCAGTTGACCATTTATAATTAACGCAGTCCTAACTGGAAATTGAATGGCACATACAACCCTTGCCTGCCAATCACGAATTGAAAGGGGCATATTAGATTCCCACAACCAAGTAACTTCAGCTTACGTAGGTTACTTTCGTAATGAATGAATTTAAAAAAATGTTTACTATTATAATATGCATGTAAAAATCAATTCATTACTGCATCAAAATAGCAGTAACAACTTTTCACCCGTTCACCGTCAGCAGAAAAACACGAACAACAAAAGACCATTACTTAGCAGTGAACACCATATTTCAAACAACGCGATAGTGCGAGCACCACTGTTCCATATTCTCTCGGTGTAAATTATCTTGTTTGCCTTTTAAGAACAGTGTTTACGAAAAAGTGCTGTTTCTGATGACAAACGCTGATTTTCGTTCGCTTCGCTCACTCAATCAGCGCAACCTCAGAAATGTGATCACCACCACCACAGCCGACCTCCATGAACTACACATCAACAGAAAACGCCACGGTTTGAAAGCAATTGGACGCAATTAGTTATTACGTTTTACTAATTCATGCCAGTTCGCTGCGTGTCCATGATGGTTTCAACGTAGAATCCACTTCACATTTCAAATTCAATGTCTTCTTGAAGCAAAAATAGCATCACAATGTCGTCATTTACAATTTTCTTAGCCACAAGCCATAATGTGACTGCTGATTAGGGGTTGGACGAAAAGGGGGAAAAACACATTCAAATATTCGTTCAATTTTTTTTCCATGCTTAGGCCCGACCCCCACCCCCACCTACCCCCAAAAAATCTGATTTTCATCAAAGACCTAGGTTTTATTTATCCTATTGGCAATGCACAGTATACGTAATAATAACCACAAGTTTAATTTAACCTACTGTGTAAGTCAAGGTGTACATAATACAACCCCCCCCCCCAAAAAAAAGTATGAATAGCCAACTGCATTACGGAATAACAGTAATTCACCAAGGTGTATTTTTCCCTTTCATATAGGATATGAACGTAAACGTCATTATCAACTGCCTTCCATGGCCCTGCTTACTTAACCTAGTCTTTAGTTCGTCAATGTTTTAAGGAGAACTGCTGCACGCATCCATATCTACCCACCCCCTCCCTCCATCCATTGCAAGTGAGCAATCCAAAACGCATCGATTATTTCCACTACAGATTGGTAGGGAAGGTACGGAGAAGGAGAGAAAGCATAGTGCGAACTGACTGGGACTCAAGAAGCCTAAAGACAAATTTAAAAACCAACTCAAAAAAAAAAAAAAAATTACAGAACTTATTTTTGTGAATATTCAAACAGAATATATCTTATTCGAATATGCTCTTAAACGAACGAATATTCAAATATTCGTCTGACCCCTACTGCTGACTGGCAGTTTTTTGTAAGAACTGCTGTGTATTACTTTTCCTTCAACAGATTTAGCACTGCACACAAAAAAAAATCTACTGGGGTTGGCTTAGATTCCAGAAGCGGGAGCAATTGTTCCAAACTCCAACAGCATCTCTCTTTCACGAATTGCTAAGTCACATCGAGGAAAAAAAAAAGCCATGGTTAAAACCGTTAACAAATGAAAAGTTGGTTCTCAGGCCCTTCCGCACCAATTTTTTTACGCGAAATAAAAAGAAACGATGCGGCAATAATAGCAGTTACAGATCAAAAACGGTCCTTCGTGAGAAATGAAAATATAAAATTACCATTCTTGTCGTTAAATAGTTTTATGGACACGTGGTAAGCAGAATGAGGTAGTGTTCTTTATTTCGCCCAAAATAAAAAAAAATAATTCCACAAAATGAACGGAAAAATAGTTTAAAAAATAAAAACAAATAAAATTCCACCCTCCCCCACACTGATTTTTTAAGGAAAAGGCCCGAGAACCAACTTTCTTTTTTAATGTGGCCTAATGGACTTTTTTTTTTTTAGCCGCCACTGCTGCGGGCTCCACCAATGAAGCTCCAAGTCATCAATAAAAGATTATTTAACATATTTAAAGTATGCTAAATTAGGAATTTATTTAAACTAGAGTAAACACAATTCAACCAATCAATTGAATGGAGCCCCAAACAAGCAGACGTTCCTGCTCTTTCGCTTGCTGAAACCGTATTCGTTTCGCCCTTGCCTTAGCACAATATATTTAATGAGAGATATTGAAAACTGTATGCTTGTTAAGTTTTATGAGTAGCCTACGTAGGCTACCAGCAAAGGATCAATTCAACAGCAATCGTTAAGTGTCAATTTGCTTAAAATTGCATAAGTAACACATTTTATTTTAATTACATCTCTACATTTATTGTAGCTACACAGTACACTTAGGATTGTTGTTTCATTAAATTGCTTCTATACAGCAAAATCTTGATTATTCAAATACCCCGATTAGTAGAATTCCCAATCTTGGAAAATTCATAAATTTGCTTTTATTAGGGAAGGAATAATCATTTAGCTTGCTTTATCTCAGTTTCTGAGTTCATTTTGTTACAAAATTCTCCATCAGTCGTTTTACACAACCAATCATAGTTCACAACCACTAAAACTGAGCAAGAGAAAATCTTACGTTTTGCATGTAAATTGAATCCGAACTATTCGATTATCCCAACGGCCCTCGGTCCAATTAGTTCAGATTATTGAGGTTTTACTGTACATTATTCTAAAACCGTTTTCATCAGTTTTCGTAGTTCGTACTACGCAGTTTTTATTTTGTACGTAGCTTACTGTATTATGCCCCAAACAAAGAAAGAAGATTTTGCCGGCCCTCAGCCCGGCCGGCTAAAAATGGTTTCTTTTTGACTAAAACATACTTAACCTGATAATTTTAGCATGACATTCCTCGAATGTGATGGTTCTCTGGAGGTTTTTCGGTCGTGTGTAACTGCCTGCTTGCATGCTCCCACTGCGTCTGCGCGACGCAGTCCTCCTCTATTTAAGCGGCAGCATGGCCGATATCGGCATTCATTTTCCTCTCAATCTGTCAGGAGGTGACTCGAGAGGGGAGGCAGGGCGGGCCCTTGGTTAAGTATGTTTTAGGCAAAAAGAAACCATTTTTAGCCGGCCGGGCTGAGGGCCGGCAAAATGTTCTTTCTTATTTGCCAAAACATATTAACCTGATAATTTTAGCGTTATTAGCTAACCTTGTCAAACGTGATCGGGCACCGATCTGACGGGGCGCCCCGGGATGCAAGCAGGCGTTCCCCCACACATTTTTATTATGGTAAAAATTCGCACTTGTTCAGAACAGGATGTTGGCTATCTTTCGTTGATTTTGGTGTCCCTGTAAAGGATCTTTGATTTTCAGGGTTCTTGCTTCCTCCTATGGATGGCTTGCTTCTGCTTCGTTCTGAGTCCTTAAGAGGGCTTGACCACAGTTCTGGCTGCGACGATTGGTCCCAGGTGGTGTAGTCCTTTTCCTTCACTTGACATGTTCCTCAGGTAGTGGGAGGTGAATGTTGTTGATTACGCACATTTTAAGCCCAACCACAAGTCCGTGACACCTCTGTGAGCCGAGCTATACGAAAGACGTTAGGAAGCCGTCTGTAGGATTCCTTCTATTAGAATGGCATTAGGGTGTGGCCATGATGTTGAAATCGCTGTGACGTCGTGTGCTGTTGCTGTTTCCCTTTTAGGTTGGCTTAGTCGTTGGTGACATAGATTTTTTTTTGCCTCCTACGAGAGATCATTGTAGCTAGGGTTTCTCCTGTTTGTGAGCCTCCAGGCAGGAGAAGTAGGTTTCCATTTATTCGGATGTTCTCGTGTAGGTTCGGGTGAGGATGAGACGGAGGGCTCGGACGGGGCAGTTTGAAGCGTTCAGGCTCGGAATCCCGGATTTGGGTGAAGGGTTACTGATGAGAAGTCTGGTCAGAAGGGGCTCTGAGGAGAAGGATTTGGCTTCCTTGGCTTTCTATAGTGCCTGTAGAAGGAGTTCGAATCGTGGGAACAGGTCTACGTAAAGGTTGTGCAGTGGATGTGACTTGGTTAAGGTCGAGACGAGAGGCACGAGGTGAAGACGTTGTTTGTCCTGAAAACCTCACTCAAAACATGGTTCTGGATTTAATCGCGCTGAGTGTAGACAGCAATGGTCGTCATGCTCTTCACTCGAAACGTGGGTTATCTGTGGTAGAGACAAGTTGGGCGAGGTGAAAACCGTCATCTGTCTTGACTCTTCCATCAAAACATGAATTTTTTAGTCATAGATGAAGCGAGCAGCAGTGTGGACTGTCGTTGTCTTAATTTATGTTCGAGACTTGAGGCTAGCATGAACAGGAAAAGTGAGAGGTGGAAATGGCTCCCGTCTTGACTCTTAACTGTTTGTCACGAATGAGACAGTGCGGACAGCAATTTTTTTTTTTTAAATACTCGAGACGTGGGATCAATTTCGGTCAAGACGAGCAGCGAGAAGGGCAACGTCTTTGACTTTGTCTTCACTCAGAACGTGGGTTTTCGCCACGGCTGTGACGTGCATCTGTGGATGACAACTGTTGTCTTTCTTTTCACTTGAGACGTGGGGTCAGCCATTGTCGAAGCTAGCAACAGGGCATGTAAAAGATTTCCAATTTCAGTCTTCATTCCAAACGTGGGCGTTAGCCACGAATGAGACGAGAATCAGTGTGGACCGCAGCTGTTGCCTCGATTTCACTCGATACGTGGGGTTAGCCATGATTGAGACGAGCGACAAGGGATGTCAACGGTTTCCGACTTCACCCTTCCATCAAAACGTGGGTTTTATCCACCACAAATGAGGCGAACATTAGTGTAGACAGCAACTGTTTTCTTGATCTTCACTAGAGACGTGGGGTTAGACACGGTCGAGACGAGCAGCAGTGTGGGCAGCAACTGATGTCTTGACTGTCGCTCGAGACGTGGGGTCAGCCACGGTCGAAACAGTCCGGGAGAGATGCAAACGGCTTCCATCTTGGATCACTCACAACGTGGGTTTTGGCTACGAATGAGGCAGCAGTGGACAGCAACTGTTGTCTTGATTTTCGTTCGAGACGTGGGGTCAGTCACGGTCGAGACAGGCAGCAGGAGGTGTAAGCGGCTCCTGTCTTCGTTCACCCAAAACGTGAGTTCTAGCCATGAGTGGGACGATCAGTAGTAGACAGCAACAGGTCACTTGATTTACACTCGAGACGTGGGGTCAGCCACATTCGAGACAAACAGCAAGAGGTGCCAACGGTTTTCGACTTGGTTCACTTAAAACGTGGGTTCTAGTCACGCGAGATGAGCAGCAGTAGATAGCAACAGGTGACTTGACTTTCACTCGTGACGTGGGGTCAGCCACGGACGAGACAAGCAGTAAGAGGTGCCAACGGCTACCGACTTGGTCTACTCAAAACGTGGGTTCTAGCCACGAGTGAGACGAGCAGTAGTAGACAGTAACAGGTGACTTGATTTTCACTCGAGACGTGAAATTAGCCACGGTTGAGACAAACAGCAAGAGGAGCAAACGGCTTCCATCTTGGTTCACCCCTTTGGTTGTTGGCTCTATGCACAAACGAAGCCCTGAGTCTTGACGCAGTTGTTTGCTTTAAAACTTGACTGATTCGACAACATGTAATCAAAGCTTGGTCGCAAATTTGGTCGTGAAAATTCTTGGGGTAGCGTTCAGGCCGAATGGCAGCCAGGGGAATGCGAATTGTTTCCAGCGTTTCCATTTGAAGTGCTGTAAAAAACCCCGGCCTGGGTTGTAGCGTTGGATGATCGTCCCCTTCGCGACAAGGAGTGCGATCTCGGTTTGGTGGAGGCTGCGTTAACAGGCAATCCGGGACCAGGATCGGGAACGGAAGGGCAGGATGTCAAAACGAGGCTTGAGCTTTCGTGACAAATTCCAGTGGAGCTGCCTTCGCGACAAAGAACATCATGCCGCGAAAGAATGCGGATGGACGCAAGAGTCCCGTGGCGATGGAATGTTTTTGTTAAAAGGCAGTAATGATGGAGGCCGTTGAAGCGCAGGTGAAAGCAGTGACGACGAGGATGCGGGGGGGGTCTGCGTTCTGTGAGGCGTTTCTTGTGCTCAATACGTCGGCGTGAGAGGCGGCACGAAGGCTCATGCGAAGGCACAGCTTGATACGCGGTCGGGGCGTGGTGCAGGTGGTTCTGTGTCTAGTTGTAGGGGTTCATCTTTGCCCAGCAGGAAACTGCCGTTCCGGAGGAGGCAGGTGAGAAGCGTCGTCGATTGTCCTAAAAGGGTGCGTGGCTTGGCATCTTTGTCGCGAAGGGAAAATCCAAAGCCTGTCATGAGACCACGGATGATGCGGACTGTGTGGTTTGAACAAGAAGCAGACTGGTACAGTTTCTTCCACTGTCTTGAGTAGAGAAGCCAGGGGAATGGTAGGATCTTCAGTGTTGTCGTCTGAAACTGGATGTGCTTGACGGGAGCGGACAGAGTCGAGGTCTTTGTCGCGAAAGCAGGAGTCATGAAAGCAGGTGTCGCGCGAAGACTGGTGGCGCCGTAAGTCTGTATTGCTTGGCTCCAGGTGGAGGGGCGGGCGACTGCCGTGTTTCGGCTGTCGTAGCTTGTCGTTGAAGCAACCCGGTCTTGAGTTTCAGCTCTTTTCACCGATGAGGTGCAAGAGGGAGGCAGCCCAGGATGCGAACTTGCGTGCTGGCGGAATACCCAGTCGACTAGGATGCGAGCCTTGCAGCGAGTCACACTGTAGTCACGGCGAGACGATTTTGATGAAAAGTCGATGGGGGAGTTGGCGTTGGAGATTCTTCGGAGAACAGGGTTGGCAAGTTTTTGACATGCGACAGGTTTTATCCGGTTTTTACCGTGGTTTTAACCGTCATGTAAAAAACCCCTTTTTGACATAGGTAAACTATTAAAAATACTCCATTTAAGCAAAAAAAAATGTACATAAAAAAATACATAGAGAATTATGAAGATTGCAACCTGTTCACTGGTTAAGTAATTAACAAATTTTCAATTATGTTTCCAGTAAACAGGTTGCACTCTTGCAAAGTTTTGTAAAGCCCTAATGTCACAGTTTGTTTTGTATCTCTAGTAATTAGGTCTAGTCAGTTAAAATAATCACAAGATGTATGTCGGAGTCGTAATACTTATGCCCAGCAATTTGATTTACTTGATTTAAATTGAACAAATATGTGAAGGTTAACTCAATCAGCCACTCTATTCACGTTCATAATCCCCACTCATTCCATAGATCAAAACCTGCGTGCACTCCAAGCTATGACAGACTGGGAGTTAAAATGGCAAAGAACCCACTATTATTACATTTAAAACTAAGAGCTTTTGATGTTTTATCTCATGTTAATTAATAAAGAGTTCACTTATTACCATTGATCGAAATCTGGGCAGTTCAATCTTGATTTTAGTGGTTTTCGACGGTTTTGTACGGTTTGCGACATGTCATGTCAAAAACTGGTTTTCGACGTCAAAAACCCAACCCTGCCGGAGAGACGAAGCGTCTTGTAGCTTCCTTTTCGTTTCTCGGAATAGGGCCTTGGCTTGCCGGAGGTGTTCCTTGAGGGCTGCAAGGTCAGGCGGTGGATAAGCATGCAGCCGGAACGTGGGGTTGCAGCTTGATTCACGGCCGGGGCGGGGTGCAAGCAGGTTCCAGGAGTGGACGGTGTTGCAGAATCTTGTGTCACGAAAGCAGTTGTCGCGAAGCAGGTGTCGTGGTGAACGAGGTGCGGACAAGCGGCCTTTGCGGCTGTCATTGCTTGCAGTCGAAGCGACCCACAGTCTCGAGTGTCGGCGCGTTTCATGGGTGAGGTGGAAGACGGCAGTGGTAAGGATTGCGATACTGCGTGGAAGTGGGTCGTACCTGGGAGACAACGGGGGGGAGACACGATGACTTCATGTCCCACAAAAGAAGATGTCGTGAAGGGGCGACATGGGCAACCAGCCGAGTGATGCGGACGATGCCTAGTGGTCGCCCCCGCAGAGAAAAGTGGGTCGTTCCTGGGAGACAACGGGAGGGAGCCACGATGACTTCTTTTCCCACAATGAAGGAGAAGGATACGAAGCCGCCTCGCGGCTTGAAACAAATAGATCTCGCGAAAGTCCAATTCCAGAGACCGACGGAACGAAGTGAACCGTGGAGGAAAATGCACGCCGATATTGGCCATGCTGCCGCTTAAATAGAGGACTGCGTCACGCAGACGCAGTGGGAGCATGCAAGCAGGCGGTTACACACGACCGAAAAACCTCCAGAGAACCATCACATTCGAGGAATGTAATGCTAAAATTATCAGGTTAATATGTTTTGGCAAATAAGAAACAGTTTGGTTGCTGTAACGTTGACATTAAAAGGGTTGTTTTTAGTCGTTGGAA
Source organism: Lithobius niger (assembly GCA_023313725.1). Lineage (NCBI taxonomy): Eukaryota > Metazoa > Arthropoda > Chilopoda > Lithobiomorpha > Lithobiidae > Lithobius > Lithobius niger. Next base: position 27,364 of record JAHWFP010191948.1, on the reverse strand, counting down.
GCAATTTTTCTTACATTACTTTTTTTTTTAATAATAGGCTAAAAACGCAGACGTACATAGAAATGTAGGACAACCCAAAAAATAAAAAATAAAAGTATTTACAAATACCCAGTGGAAGAATCAGAGCAACAGGCGATATGTTGCAGTACGATTTATCCTGCATTTTTTTTCTTTTGTGATCTTTTTACGATAATTTCGCCGAAAGTTGACCAATTTTGACGTTCAAATACACCATTTGAACCGGCTTTGGGAACTTTTGAATGGTGGTATTTTCTAGACGATAGCTTGGAATGTTCTCAGGTTGTTTCGAAAAGCAACCGATAAAGGTCTTCAAAAAAGTTTTGCAAGAAACTTGTTCATGAACCCAAATAGGCCTAACTGACAACTTTGCACAAAGCAAATCCCCCCCGCAGGCCGTTTATCGTTTGTAAAAAGCTTGTTGCAGAATGACTGAAAATATTCTGTTTATGGGTACAAATAGAACAAGAGACAAGAGATGAAAATAAATTATTCTACGAGACCAGAGACATCTTAATTTTTGCCCAGAACATTTCATGAACAAACAAACCTAGTGCCATTGCGTAAACAAATACAAATAAATGGTCAGAATGACAAGACAAATCAACCCAAAGGGCTAAGGTACCACAGCAAAATTTATGATGAAATCTGTGTAAGAAAATCAAATTTATACACTCCTTACATCATGTTAGTAGTTGATAGATTCTAGACAAGTCACAGCTACCCATTGGTGGGGAAGTGTGATCACAGATTGGGGTTAAGATTTGGGACTGGTCATACTCATACATAACAAGTGCCAACTGACAAGAATACAGCTTAACACGATTTACAAATTACCAGAATTATTTTTAAAAAACAGTCATGCAGAGATGACAGTGTGATCACACTAACCCCCAAACACCAAAAAAAAAGGGGTAAGTGTGACCGGCCCCTTATATTCTTTTGTTTACATTCTAATTAGCCAAACATTGGAAACAAAATTACTAAAGGCAAAAAAAATTAAGACTTTAGAAAATGAACTTTATTCAGCTTAACTTGATGCCATGCACAATCTTTACTTCCGAGCAACCCTTCCTTAGAACACATACATTATACAAAGGCTACGTAGAGTGATGGCCGTAATTTCCACAAGGAGTCGCTAGTCAAACTTTTATCAGGCTGTGATCACACTTACCCCAATTCCCCCTTCACGATAACGCCGGAGGAAATCCCAAAGCAAGTCTTGTTCAGTGCTGGTGCTATGCTGGTCATAGTAAAGACAACAGAAGGCTTGTCACATTTTATTCTATAGAGCAATAGCCGTAAGACACTTTTTTTAATCAAACGGCCCATGCATAATACTTTTCGAGATCAGTTTCAAGACAGGTGGAATCTCGTTACCAGTTTACAAGCAATACGTGACAAAAATTTGTTGTTGCTCTACATCCGCAGGATCCTGGTTAATATTTTTCGTTTACAGTAGCTTACAAGTGGTGATGCAATTTTTTTCCCTTTCTTATCGTCAATTACTTTCTACAAAGATCCGTTGACGCTTGTATAAGAGCTAACAGACTAACCATCTGTTCTTTGTTGTAGACCACACATCAAGACTAGGCAATGAGATCCAGACGTAGGCCACTTGAAAGTAAATTATCTATGACGTTTACTACATCATTACAGTTGTCTCGGCTGTTAAACTTAAGGATACGGGTTGGCCCATCCTATTTTCACTTATCGCCACTTAAGAACTGCACAATTACCAATAATTCTACATCATTACACCAACAATTTTTGATAACCGTTTTAAAGTTACCTTTAACTCAACAATTATATAGGCTTCCATTTAAAAGGTGGTTTTTTTTCAGTACTTTCAAAAGAAGCTAAACGCAGGTCATGTGAGGCACAAAAACCATGCAAAATTCTGGCAATTCATTATTTACAACAAAGGAAACTGCAGCCTAAATTACTCTCTCCTGACCATAACAGCTTTCAGAGAAAATATTAGTAAGAGTGGCATGATTATCGATAATATCGCGATAAAAATTTTGAATTATCGAGCAAACTGACTAGGGTGCAAATATGCAAAATTACTGGTGTTGTTCACGTTCGTTGATAATCCTAACAGAATTGCTGGTGTGAGAGTGTATCTTCAACTCGGTAAAAAGAGGATTTCAGGAATAGTTTCAACACTCAATCTCGTACTGCGTTTCCGGAAGTTACGAGACTTAGTGTTGAAGTTGAAAAGTTTGTTGATGTTTGTAGCATTATCCTGAGTCATATTGTCTAGTCTACCTATGGTAAAGGAACCTATTTTGTTATAATTTTAGTTTGACTTACTTTATCTTTTACTACGTTATGTAGGCCAAGCAGGCTATTTTGTGCTTTGGCCGAGGTTTTTTTTGTTTAATTAATAAAATTATAATGGTCATTCCAGCCTCAAAATTTCCAACAAACTTTATCAGGTCAAAATTTTTTTTCTATCATGTCACCCCTAGTCAATAGTACCACATTCAGTTCAATAACACACTTGGATATAACGAACCACTGATTAAGGAATTCCTCCCTATATAGAACAGTTTCTAACTAATGTAGGCTTACTCGGCTAATCACCTTTTCAGCATATAGTACAAATACCTATATAAGGCCATGCAAAAAAAAATTGTTTACGGGCGAGGTAGCAATTTGAAGCACCAGGCAACCAGGCATTTTCTTTTATTTTATTTTAAACTTACCACATTTCTTTCACATTTACTTAGCTCAAAGCCAAAAGAGTACGCAGTCAGCCTAAAAAAGTATAATATTCTGCTGTTATTTATGCCATCTAGTATTAAAAATATTTTAGTTTTTGCCAAATAACTTCTTAGTAGTGTGGGCTAGAGGTTTGAAATTTGCGCCATTGGAAAGCATGTTTCGAGCCGGTGAAAATGGTATACTGAAGTTAAAAACGGTCAAAATTTGGCGAAAATACGATTTTTTGCAGGTGGACTAAGGTTCAAACAAAAAATTCTGACCCGCACGCACCTGTAAACCAAATAATTAACTTTGCATGGCCTAAAGAATCTATTGAGTCATAAACAGCTCTCTACAATGAACCACATACTATAAACCATCCTGATATCTGAAAAGAAACCAATTTACAAACATTGTGTCGACCAAGAATCTCTACGATTTCATCAGAAGACGAAAACGGTAAACCTTGTGGCCTACCACAACCAGTTTGAAACCCTTTTCACTTCAACAATGTAATGTTTACTAGCCACTTCACTAGCTACATTGGCGTCGTCTCGTTCGCTCGCAGTTTACTTATTCACAAGCTAACTGATATTTCGTGACAAAAAAACCTGCACCTCTTCCTTTAAATAAGGTCTAGATGACTTCGTATTTTATCATAATTCGTCTATTTGTGTCATCAGACTTGTAATGCCAGTATGCTGCAAACGTCTTATTGGATTTACGCTCAATATTTGTTGAAACTCGCATACCGATGACGGACGTTCCACATCAAATAAAGATCAAGCAAATGATCAAGGTGTGCACCTTTACTATTGCTTCAGTTCATAAACGAACAATATGGCATATAAAATATGACTGTTCTCGATTAGTCATTCCAGACTTGTAATGTTAGCATTCTGTATCTGTCTGTTGCATGTATTGCGCTGTAGTCAATGACCTTTCATCCAACTTAGTAAATCACTCATTTTCACTAGTGCTGGGCGGTATCGGTATTTTTTGAATACCGAAACCGTAATCGGTATTCGCATAATACCGAAATACCGTACATTTTTAGTGTCTAGCTGATTTTTTAATAACTTCGCCAATTTTTGGCCGACTTGGACATTCCAATATACCATTTGAAGCGTTTTTTCACCAGCTTTCCAATGGAGCTAAATTCAAATAGATAGCATAAACTGTTCAGAAGTTATAGGGGGGAAACCCAATGACCAATTTGCAAAACATTTACTCAGTCTTTAAGGTTGACTAAATTATTCAGGTAGAGTGAACAGTTAGTCTGTACAAAACATAAACCTCTACCCAAATGTTTTGTTTTTCTTTCTTTCTGGATTCGGTTAGAATCCGGATCTGATTCAGCCAATCTTGTAAATTATCTGGATTTGGTAAAAGTAGATTCAGTCGATTCCTACATTTTATGCTGCGTTTTAAGAGGTGTTTATTCCGAGCAACGGTTAAACTTTAACCATGTCTCCGAGACTGATTCCAACCAAAGTGGTGCAGTAGCAGCAGAGGTGCACTGATGTTGAAATCAGACATCGGAAAACAGCCTGGTATGCCCTCTATCATTTAGTAGCAGTTTGGCACGAGGGTATGCTTCACAACTACCCAGGTAGGAAATACCGAATATTTTTTTTCAGAATACCGATACCGCCCAACACTAATTTTCACTAAAGAATAAACTTATTAGTGTATGCACTGCATAAGCTGTAAAATACACAGAAGCGACGCCAGTGCCGAACACCACGACCACACTCCACATGGGTTTTCTTGTTTTTCTTATGTCCTGCTGTGTAAGCTTTTGCATTTTTGTGCATTAGGCTAATTCTGTTAGATTTCATTTTTCTGCCAATTTCTCCTCAAGTCGCTCTCTGGATATCACCCCTACTAGGGATGGGACGGAAACCGAAACCGAATTTTCGGTTTTTACTGAAAACTGAAACCGATTCGGGTTCTGTGTCGGTTTTTCGTACGGTGTTCAAAAAATCAAAAATTTATTTCCTGTTTTAAATTTTTTTTTAAATATTATCACTTTCTTCGTATAAATGACAAAGCTCCTAGTCATAAAAAGAAAATAATATAGGAAAATGGTGCCACAGCTACACCCATGGTCTATGACGCTGCTGAAAGTGAAAGCAGGAGTAAGTTAAAAGCTGTTACGAGGAAAAAAAACTAGAAATATTTGGTAGGGGTAGATAGTGGCAAAAACCGAAACCGAAACCGCGGTTTTGAGGGCGTGAAAATCGAAACCGGAACCGAAGTCAAAAAAATGAAACCGACCCATCCCTAACCCCCACCCACACTACTAATTTCGCAACCTGATCCATGTTTGAAGGGGCTTTCTGTATTAACTGTCTGTGTAACAGTATTTTGGTGGCCTGGTGGGTATTTAACTAGCGAATTTCGTTCAAACGAGTTCCATTTGGCGCAACACTAGCCACGCTCACCACACTCGCTGCAATGGATTTCGCTGTAACGAGATTCCACCTAAGTACTTAAAATTTAGATTGGAATAGGTTTTACCTCTTTAACGACGAGCTGTCGACCTTTGACTTCATGCCTGTGGAGGACTTCTACTGCTTTTTCAGCTATGCCCATTTCTTTAAATTCAACGATACTGAAACAAAAGCTCACATCAAAGGAGTGTTCTTACCAATAACCAGGTTATAACAAATTTTCGTAGGAAACTGATTTAACCTTGGTCAAAAAATTATAATGGCTAGACCAGTAAAATTTCTATCAAAACGAAAATTTCAATGTGGGTTAGCACTGGGTCCCGATTTGAAAACCCACACTCTTTTAGTAATTTGTTTAACTTTCTCTTCATAAAAAAATGTGTAATGGTAAGGAAGCAAAACTTATCTGGACAAAAAAGGAGACACTAAAGGAGGTAGTTAAAAAATCTATTTGGCAAGCTTTGGATTTCACATAGGCATGACTTAATTTAATTGACTGCCATTTTCTTTCGATTGTGTATTAAACAAAAAATTAACAAATTTCATTTTTTATACTTTATAAATTTGGCCAAGATCAACAATGGTCACACTTTCAACACTAATAAATAACCAATCCAGTGTAACAAACTAGGACACAAACTGGGGCTAAGGATTATAAGTTTATAACTAAGGAAGGATAAAACAAACTTTTTTTTTTAAAGTAGTAATAAAATAAAAATAAAACAAGTTCAAACCTGAAAAAACTTCAAAAATTTCCTTAGTATTTATTTCCGATTCCTTTCACTTCCACACTCCGTTCTTGATGCTCGGTCAGAATAGTGCAACACAAACAGCTTAAAGTACTTGGAAACGCCAATAAACTACAGTAGGCCTACATTTTTTTGGTGCATCTGGAAGCATCACATAACTAGCTTTATACTGGACTGACGGTGCAATGACTTGTGTAAAAGTCTGTTTCGCGTCATGGACAAGCTTGAATCAATAAACTATTGACTGAAGTCAGAAGATGAACACTCTAGAAAAACTGTAAATGATGTATTGTAACGTGCAACTTAGTGAATTTTTAACGAAATTATCGCAAAAAAATATAAATTACTGTATCTTTATACAGTTGAACCTCGATTATCCGAACTCCTATTTTCAGAAATTTGCCTTTTTTTTAGAGGAGGAATAAGCACTGGCTTTGCTGTACTTATGTTCCTAGAGTCATTTCATGCAAAACGCTCTTTTCAGTACCCTAGTTGACAAACACTAAAACTGAGTAAGAAAAAATGTTTTCCTCTTACTTTGCATGTAAATTGTATTATCCGAACACCCCTCGGTCCCAATTAGTTCGGATAATCGAGGTTCTACTGTATAGGCAAAGTTCGTCTTGGCATCTGTGAAGCCATGGTTATAACTACCTAGACCTATGCAGAAATATATGACAAAGGTGCTACATACCCACAACCTCTCGGTGAGCCATCCTCGTCTTCAAATAGTTCCACAAATGAAACTTCTCCAACTAAACACACACACACATCAAAAAAATTGAAATTAGTTTTATACAACTAGAAAATAAAACGGGTTGGTGGTGGATAAATTCTGTTTCTACCGTTTAAAACGAAAATATACATTACCTCTAAAATGTTAGCATCAGAAGAGTCTCACCCACGTATAACGCAAGTTACGCAAGACTTATTTCAATTATTTTTCAGTACTGTACTTTTTGCAAACGTTTTCAAGTACCTTATCAGTAATGTTGCTCAAAAATTTTAGATGAGTTGTGATCAGTCTTTGTAGAATGTGTGCCACGTTAAGGCCGTGCCACGCAACACTGTTTTGTCCATCGCCGCATGCGATCACAACGCCGAGTAAAAGAAAAATTTTGCATTCACCCGTTTGGCGGATGAGCGGAGTTGTACACCAGCCAATCAAAACGCTGAACACCACATTTGTCCGTCTCTTGGCGACCAAGACAAAGATGGAAAAGCAACCATGACCATCGAGAACTAATTAAAGTTGAAAAGAATAATTCTGAAAAGTGTAGTCCTAAATACCCAGCAGAAAAGCAAGCACACGCACAAATTCTTTTTAATGGCAAGAATGTCCCCAATTCAATGCGTACCATATGCAGTGTTTTCCATTTGAGCAATTACATGACCTTTTAACTGGTGGAGGTAAGAATAAGGAGTCAGCAAGCGAACAAACCTCATAAGAGGACAGGTGTAACATGGTTCTCCATTATGCAGTGTTGCTTTGCCGGAGATATAGAACGACAACGCACATGGTGATGCTACGGTGTGGCGATAAAGTAAAATCTTGAACAAATTTTACACTAACACCACCAGTCTGAAAAGTGAAAGTTCACCTAAACCAGTCTACTTAAATTTTCGAAGAACAGCTGTCTTCTTCTTCAGAAGCACAATAAAAAAAAAGATCAGTGGTTGCGACGTGCGTGGTAAATTTTCTGTGTCGTCTGCTTCGCTTGACAACATGTAACACCTATTGTTTTTCAAACTATTTTTTGTTGTGCTTCTGAAGAAGACGGGCGTTCTTTCAAAATTAGGTAGACTTTTCACTTTTCAGACTCGTGGTGTTAAGTGTAAAATTTGTTCTAGATATGGTGTGGTGTCACCTTAGAGTGGCGCATAGGCTAGAAATTTTGTTTTACAGCATAGAGGCCTAGAATATTTGAAGCTTGTTTACAGCCTTGCGTCACATAATTAGAAATCTCAGGAGATTGATATTACCTTTGTCTCTAAACAAATCCTTCAAGTCTTGCCACTTCATGTCGTATGGAATGTTTGCCACGTACACTCGGCAGCTCGAAGGTGCTCTGCCTCTATCTCCACCGCTTCTGTCACCATCGCCGCGTCCACCCCTGTCACGGTCTCTGTTCATCCGCCTTTGCCCCGTTTGGGTTGGCCGTCTTGCATTTCCGTCTTTGTTTTTATCTTTGTTAAGTGGCGAACGCGATCGAGACCTGAAATAAACAATTATTTTTTTCTCTTTTTAGGAACACCCAAGTAGACAAATAGAAATGTAAACAATAGGCTACATGGAAGCAGATTCATAGTGCACTCACACCAAATAGCCTATCTTACGCTACCCGTAGAGTAAAATACCTGAAGGCAGAAAGGGGTGCGAGTCGCAGAAAATCTGGCAGTCGCAGACAAAACGTGCAATTTGACCAAATTTCTGCCGTTTCGCCAATTTTTGACCAATTTGGACATTCCAATACACCATTTTAATCGTCTCGGCGAGACCTTTCCGTTGATGGAAGAGCCAGATCAATAGGGTAAAGCACTGAAAGGTTATTCAGTAAAAACCAATAACTATGCGTGTAACAATACGATTAAACAGATTAGCTGCAGATAATTTTCCCCTGACAATTGGTGTCGCAGACAATGGCCAAGAAATTCTGCTTTGGGGATAAAATACTGCACTACTATTTAAAAACCGCCTGTATATGAAAGCCCTACTACGGAAATTGTCAGGTGGAGAAGAACAAGGTTTACACCATTTGCATTCAAAGATTCTAAATTTTCATTATAGCCTACAGCAATTTTTTGTGGTAAAATAAAGTAGGCCTAGCACAAATTTCATAGCAGGTCCGGAACCACTTCCACAGCGGCTCCAAGCGTGTCCACCATCGATCTGTATACGTTGGTTGTACTATCTCCGTTGGTGTAAAGGGTAAATTAAGGTTGCTGTTTCTCGAAAATAAGGTCAATTTTTTCCAAATTTACCTAACCTAACCTAAACTAACCACATAACACCAGAAACCGCAATCAAAATCTTAAACCTTTCTAAACTTCACGCGCCGGAATCTAGATAGGCCGGCCATCTTGCTTGGAGCTTCTGCGGTAGTGGACCCGCAGGTCCTAATGCAGATTTTGATCAGCAATTGGCATCTAGAGTTACACCACTGTAGTCAGTCAGTCGTCACCCGATTTCACTTTCCCTCACGACACACAGCGACAGAACGAAAAAAAAAAACCAGTTCTGGCTCTCATAGCAACACGGCTGGATTAATTTTACTGAAATTGCATCTTGAAAACAACAATAACACCCACCATTCCAATAGAAGAACAAGTTATTGCTCCACAATTAAATTTTCGGTGTTAAGACTGCATACGGTTACACCTAAATTATATATTGGGTTTTGTTAGGCGAGAAACGCAGGTCCCGAGGAGCCAAATACAGGAGAAGATTTAGGGGGTTTTCTTTTCAACAAGAGCGACCGGTAAAGGGTAAAGTAATTCCTCGGGCACATTCCAAAATTGTTTGGCAGCAAAAATATAGACATTGCGTAAGTACCTAAAGGAATAAGTGAAACCCACGAAAAACGACAAATATTTTAATTTCTTCCTGAGGAAGGGGACTTCATCCTAAAAGGAGGGTAGGAGCGGTTGACACAAATTTGGAGATAGCATCATAAATTAACGCTTTCTTTCACAGGTCCTAACATATACTAGACTACCTGTATTCTCTATATTCTCATAAAGTAGCCTATGGCCTGCCACTAGCCTGTATTCATCCCGAGCAGTGTAGGTTTCTTTATTGTTGCTTTGCTTTCTGACACATCTTTGTTTTAGGTCTCACTTAGTATTGATCACCCAGCACACAATATGCTTCCATTCTAAAGGAAGTTATAAAAATGCTATTCAAAATCCTAACGCAAACACAAACCCAAGTAATAAAAGCCGGGAGTCTTTATCTTGTTTCAAAGTAGGGTTATGATTAGCCAAACACGAGTTTATCATAATTTACGTGCATTTTGCTAGAATTCAAGTTTACAGAATAAGTACGACCCGCGCATGTTACAGAATAAGTAAGATAAAAACCGAAATTCTGAGCATGAAACAATAGCCTACACAATTTAAGGCAGCATTGTGAAAATAGGCCTAATCATGGCGGCAACATACGCAGCGCACGAAAAAACGTTGTAAACCAATATATTATCATAAAAACACAAATATGATAACTTAAAATCGTGGTTTGCAAACATTCTTACCGCTTCGCAGTTTTATCTTCTGTACCGTTTTCTGCCATCGTTTTAAAATTAGGGTGTTTAAAAGCACACTACTAGCTGACAACAAAGAAACACCGCTTTCCCACGTTTCGGATGGATTTCCAACAAACGTCACTAGAGGCGCTTAAAGCAAGGCCGTCTGAGATACAAGGCATGTACAGAGACTGCGCAAATTCGGCAATGACACTCTCTTCATACCTAGTTGGACAAAAATAAGGTGGTGGTGCGGTAAGAAGCTTGCCACTACTTTGCATTACTACGGGCAAAAGTGCTACGGGGGAAAAGTGGGGAGGGGGTTGTGACGATACCTCCTACATGTTTGCGTGAATTCTCAACATAGCTGAGGTAACCTTGACACTCATACAGATGATCCGTTTATTAGTAAAGGCGGTAGCCTTTACTGTAAGGTTTGACCTCGGTCTCCCATGTTAAAGCGGAAATTTCGATGCTTAATTTCTCCGCCGTCTTCCTGCATTTTCCACTGAAATTTGATATATGAGCTTTATGGGACTTGGCCAACACGTGTACTAACTTTTATTAATTTTCGATTTGTCATAGCGTAGATCTGGACTTGAGCTGGAATCGTGATTTTCATTTTTGGCTTCTTGTTGTTGTTGGCACGACACGTTTCTGCTACGCTTTCTACAGATCAAACTATTTGTCCTATAAAGCTGGTTCTTGGCTTATTTTACAGGTATTGCTCTGTAGATGTGCCCTCTCCATAAGGACTTTTCTAATTGGTCAAGTGATTTAGGGGTTTCGGAGCTCTAAACGACCAGATTGATTGTTTTACATTGTTTTAAACATTGTTTTTATGCAACAATGCCAATCAGCAAACGCCATATGCATGGCATCGCATCGCCTGAAGTTAAAAAAAAAAAAAGTTTAAAGGGTTTAACGAGCGTTAACCACTCCTGGTCATCTGCCCGAAGCCCTAAGGCCCTATGTCTGCAACAGCCAGATTCCCAGGCGGTCACCCACATCGCCTGAAGTTTAAGCAAATGCTAACAATGTTGGTGAGCCAACAATTCACCCGCACGTGAAGAGGAAGCATTATTCTTATTACTAATTGATTTTTATAATGATTTCACGTTACTCTCCCATGTTAAAGTTAATCCACCCAAAACCAAAACAGGTTTAAGAGAAGCCGCCAAGTTTTTAAAAAAGGTCGGCCTTTCAAAGTAGTGATATCATTCAACCAGGGAAAGGCCGCCAAGGTTAATCCTGTTAGCCAAGTTAATCGCACCTACTAATAGTTCGAAAGTTAAATGA
>JAHWFP010191948.1:0-15792 GCA_023313725.1 Lithobius niger | reverse complement strand
TGTTAGCCAAGTTAATCGCACCTACTAATAGTTCGAAAGTTAAATGAGAACTAGAACATTGCTACTGGCGGTAGCAATCTTCAAGTTTTCATTTAACTTTCGAACTATTAGTAGGTGCGATTAACTTGGCTAACAGGATTAACCTTGGCGGCCTTTCCCTGGTTGAATGATATCACTACTTTGAAAGGCCGACCCTTTTTTGAAACTTGGCCCTTTTTTTAAACCTGTTTTGGTTTTGGGTGGATAATACAAACACTCTTACGATTGTTTGAGGTGTAATGTTAATTTAACATTATGATTTATTTTAGTTTTATTTTTACTATTGTTTTTTTGCAAACAATGTAAGTTCCTGCGGCTAGTTAGGTAAATAGTTTAAATTAAAAAGAAAATAGTTTAACTAGTAGTTATCAACTATAATTTCGGTAGTGGAAAGTTGGTTAAGTAGTAGTTGTAACTACATGTATACTGAACTACTACCCATCCCAGGCCCGACGGAAGCAAAATAAAGGTGGGTCGGCCAAGCAAGTTACTTCCGGTGCGCTGAAGTGTGACGGTAAACACTGTCGGAGTAGAGCTTCGATGCTGCATTTAAAGGCGCCTTTTCACCTTTTCAACTCGTAGATGCAGCACCGCAGAATCTTCGAGCAATATAAAGAAAATAGGGGTAAATTAAAAATGGAACAACACTATTCGCATCAGTGCCGTGTTTTTCATAACTAAAACGAGATCACGTGACCCACATCAGCCTATTGGATGACGGAGACTCTGGAATGTGCATGCTGTGTTTAGAATATGGGCAACGCTATCGAAATGGTGCACAGGCGCCTTTAATCCTAATGAAAGTGTAAATGAAGCCAGGTGTGATGTTTCGCGCAATGAGGAGTGACATAAAGTATAACACATAGGCCTCGAAGGAGTGTCCATCATAATATTACCGCATGTTCCGTTTCCCGACTTGGTCCCGACCCCAAGATCGAGTGGAGCGACAGTATATAGGAAGGTTGGTCTTTCCCCAGCTCATTAATTCGTTTTTCCGCCAATATATTCGTGTGACGACACTGGCTCCGGTCTGGTTTGACTTGTGACGTAAGTGGAGGCAGCAAATTCAACAGCCAATGGAAAAGCAGTATGCAAAAGGCTCGCAATAGATCTCCCTGCTCGACTCAAGCGGCCAAATGTGGAACGACTGGTCCTAACTATTTTTTGGGATAACACACGTTAAAAATATGCTCAATAGGTTTTAAGCCAACAGACAGGCGTGAAAAAGTACCATTCGTGCTACGGTTACTCCAGGCATGTGGTTCCTCCGCGTGCAACACCGTTCTACAAGTGTGAAGCGCTGAGGCAGATGGCTTCATCAAGCCAAGGCCGAGTGGGGTAGAATTCGCGTGTTTTCTCCTCCTGACTCAAGTCTAGTTCACGTGCGTGCCGGAATGTTGACGGTTTTAAGCCTTGCTTTGGTAAAGTCAGATTCTGGTAATGTTAAATCAACTGGCCTGGATCCGGGAAACAAAACTCTCAGCTTTTCTTCCCAAACGTTCTCGTGACATGTGATGAATGGAATATGAAGCGGTGGTCACAACATGGAACACTCCTGCTTTAATAAGCTCTTGGTGCGATATAAGTCCTGTGAATGTTGTGATAGCAACCCGAAACCTAAACTGAAATAACAGAAGACCAGTTTCCAAAAAACGTCGGCTCCTGAAAGTAGTGATATCATTCAACCAGGGAAGAGCAGCCAAGGTTAACCCTATTAATCAGCAAGCTTGGCGCATTCTTTAATTTCTTTATATGACTACTTTCTTAGGCTGCTAAAACATGTTGGACTTAAAATTGTGCTACCCTAAGGCTCCGACAATGCAATCGATGCAATCCGTCATGCTTGCAAATAAGTATAATCACTCTTGTCTAAAAATAAATAAATAAATAAAGAAGAGGGTAATGCGCCAATCTTGCTGGTTAATAAGGTTAACCTTGGTGGCCGTTTCCTGGTTGAATGACATCACTGCTTTTAGAGGCCAACCCTTTTTAGAAACTTGGCGGCTTCTCTTAGACCAGGTTTGCTTTTGGTTGGATTTAATTTAACTAAGGCAAAAGGAAGCTATTTCACCAAAGCTCCCGTGTGCTATGACGTGTGTTCGTTTCTAAGCTGCTTAAACTTTGTTCTTACCATGCTAGACTAAGTACCACCTGGTGTATACTAAGCCACGTGTAAACAAATGTATAATTTATGTTTGTTTTAACATAACGAGCTGGAAGCGTGATTTAGCTTCCTCCTAGGAAACAATACAAAATGATAAACAACAAAAACACTTCCTTCCAAAAACGGTACAATAATTATAATACTTCATGTTTTTGTTTTCGTTTTTTTTCTTTCTGCTTCTTACTGCATGAATTCCGACGAAGTAACACCAGAAGTGAAAACAAGTTTTTAACTTCTGAGTTTTGCTATGGTTGATGTTCGTTAAACGGTATTTCATGGATTAGTTAACGACTAACTACCTGAAAATAGCTGGCTAGGAGCACAGGGGCTCGTCAACCGTCACTCGTGCGCCGCATGTATACATGCTACATATATAAATATAACTAAAGGGTCGAAAATAGCCAGAAGTCATATCGTAGTCTAACAATCTGTATCCTGTATTGAGCGTTATTAAATTTCACGGTGTAACGGCTCTTGTGACTTGTGTATAGAGCAGCGTCAAGTGACGTCATATTGCTACAAGCAAAAGTATATAAAACCAGAGAGATACAAGAGAGATACTTGCAAGGGGCACTAGATTGAAATGATGGGTTAAACAACGGCACTTCTAGTCAAGCCAGTGCTTTGAGAGTGGATTTCGTAGGCTTAAAAAACCGTTGTTTTCTCCAATCCCTTATGCTGCATAGGTTGTAATTGGAAAATAAAGATTCCACTTGCTTAAAAATGTCAGCAACTGCAAACAAATCGACAAAAATCGCGCGTTTTAGGCCTAAGACATCCAGCCTAATAGCATTGGCTTCAGTAAGACGCTCTTCTTTTCCCCCACCAGTGCACCTTGCAGCTAACCCAGTAACTGGCTCCACCATAGAGTTATATACAATAATACTACGTCGTGTCACTGCCCTATTTATTGAGGCCTAAATTTTATGCTTACGTGTTATTATAAATGGAACTCACGCTTAACGTCTTTATTGATAACTTGTCTCACGTTCGAAATTATTATTTGTACCACTACATTGTCCAGAGCGATCTGAGAAGCGTTTTAGCGTCGAGGTAAAAGCCCCGGCCATTACCGGAAGTTAGACGGAGATGGCAAACACTGAAAAACTTCTAAGATCGCTCTGGAAAACGTAGTGGTACAAATAATTACGTCAAACGTGAGACAAGTTAACAGTAAAGACTGTTAGCGCGAGTTCCAGTGATTGTAATAGTGATTATAAAAAAAAAATTGTTTAACTTCTGTCTGGTTTTGCCCCTTTCATTATATAGAGCAGTGACACGACGTAGTATTATTGTATAAAACTCTATGCTGGAGCCTTAATGGGTTAGCTGCAAGGGGCACTGCAGAGAGAAACAGAAGGGCGTTAAACTGAAGCCGATGCTGTTAAGAGTGATTTCTTAGACCTAAAACGCGCTATTTTTGTTGTTGGAGAAAACAACGATATTTCAAGCCTAAGAAATCCGCTCTTCCGTTGTTTTTCCCTCCATTTTTATGTAGTGTACCTTGTAGTTATTCCCCTCCAAAACCCATACTGGTGAAAAATACGGTGGCTAATGTCACTGCTCTATACAGGCTGTATCCTTGCGGTGCGCGAGAGACGGACGACGAGTCCCTGTGGTTAGTAGCTGCTTAGTGACAATTCGGCTTCATGGCCTTGGCTCGGTAAGCATCAAATTTACCTCCTTAGTAACAATGTATTTTTGCAGTTGGCAGTTAGAGCCATTAAACAGACCGAATAAATACAGAGCTTCAGGAACATAAGCCCCTACAAAGACTTGTTAAAAACTGATTTTTACTCCTTCCAATCCGGCATTCACGGGGGAAAAAAACGAAGTGTACATTTGTATACTGTTTCGAAACTACGCATTCTGGAAAGAAGCCTGTTAATTGATGCCTGTTCAACTGACACCTGCTCAATTGAGACCTGTTCAAGTGATATTGGTTCTGCACATCGAAAAAATTTTAAGTAACGATTCATTTATTCATACAGAAAACCCCCTAAATTATCCAGACTGTACTCTTACCTGCACCAAGGCGAAGCATGTTTATGAAAGTACTAGCATCGTATCCGGCTTCGCCCGGGGATTTGTTTGACCCGTGGTTGTTTCCCAGTATTTGCTCGGTGCTGCCTGATCGTTCACTGCAACAGTATATTTTTCTTTGTGTAAAACTCCCCCTTTCCTTCAATCCTCTCTCTCCGCAAAGCAATATCGTTATCAAATAGTGGCTGCAACATAAGCACTGCCCCACCAACGGGCATTCCCCGTTCAGGCCCCTCCCCACTCCATTAGCGTGCGAAAAATAACTGTCCTTCGTACATGACGTCATTTAAGACATGCCTTTGCGATGACCGCGCAGAGCAAATTGTTAGTCGAGGCAACAATGTGCCAATTTTAATTTTTTTTTCAGGGCAACAACGTCCCAGTTTCAACTTTAAGCCAAAGAATTGACACACTCGCACGTTTTCATTGTTCCCCTTCCGGGGGTCGTTGCGGTTGCTTCATTTGTGTTATGAGACTTTGGTTTATAATGTAAGAAGTATCTGGGACTTGCGGTTGACAGTTTTTAGAGACATGATCATCACATTAATCTTATGATCCTAAACTTAGAAAAATGATTCCATTGCTCTATAAAATTAAATCTCTACTGCATAATGAAGAAACGAATCGTTTTTGATGCATTGGTAACCAGTCATCTTAGATCCACCCAAAACCAAAACTGGTAGAAAAACCCGCCAAGTTTCCAAAAACGGTCGGCCTTTGAAGGTAGTGATATCATTCCACCAAGCAAAGGCCGCCAAGGTTAATCCTATTAGCCAAGTTAATCGCACATACTAATAGTTCGAAAGTTAAATGAAAACTAGAAGATTGCTACTAGCGGTAGCGGTAGCAATCTGTAAGTTTTCATTTAACGTTCAAAGTATTATTCGGTGCGATTAACTTGGCTAATAGGATTAACCTTGGCGGCCTTTCCTTGGTGGAATGATATCACTACCGTCAAAGGCCGACCGTTTTTGGAAACTTGGCGAGTTTTTCTACCAGTTTTGGTTTTGGGTGGATATCACAACTTTCATAGGACTGTGAACGTACATAAGGTTCACCGTCTGTTTAGGATGCTTCAATCTCATTTTTGCACACACTGACTAACAATCGCTGATTTCGTTCGCTTCGCTCACTCAATCAGCGCATCCCCTTCAGTTGTTTTGTTTATCCCTGCAACTTCCCCTTTATTTTTCAAGTTTCGTTCTCATTTAGTCATGCAGAAACCACCGAAGGTCTCTGTTACTAACACAGCAGAACGCGAAGCATTTTGTTTTTTGGGTTATTAACAAAAAAAAACCCTTAGCTCGTGTATGCTCGTATTGTTGCGTAACCATCATCTAACGTACATCCCTTTATTCTTACGCAATCCACGGCAACGTTAATGTTACTTTATTTTGTCCTTCGTTACAGTTCCGTTTTTAGTTCGTCCAGGCTTTTACAATAAATCTAAGGACCAGTCTTGATTGTTCAAGCCATTGTTGCTTAAAATCTTTGGTTGCAACTTGGAAAAGAAACGAAATTTAAATTCTCCGGTGGCAAATTTCAAAACCCTCCCACGCATTTGTCCTAACCCCTACAACCCCCAAACCAACAAAAGGACCATCCTCAGATCACCATGCATCCGTGTGCAAAAACTCAGGTATGTAGATCTTCGCAATTTTGCGCTAGCCATGAACAAAAAGTCTATGGGATTTAACATGGGAAAAATCTTATTAGCTAGCTAGACAGTAGCATAAAAACAACGTTATTGATGCATCTTTTTCTCTATGATTGGTGGACACTCATTCTTTAAATTTTAGTTTTTCTTAATCTGTGACCCTTCCCCTTACATTTTCCACAATTTGAAACATTTCTGTCGCATTGGGATTTATCCTCAACATGCCAAAATATGCTTTCAGTTGCTTACAGTTAACAGACACATGTCTGCTAGTGAGCCGATTTGATTTGATTTGATTTTTATTTGAGTCCTAATGGGCCTACAGAGCCATGCACTCAAATACTAACCTACCTTACCCTACTTAACCTAACCGTAATACTAAGCATAATGACGCCCATCGATGCAAGTGAGCCGCCTTTTTATCATTAACAATCAATTTTTAACAATCGGATGTCTACAATGGCGGCGACACACTAGGCGGCGACACACTTGGCGGCGACACACTAGCGTGTGTCTAGGAATGTCCGTTGCACATTTGACTTGCAGTCCTATATTGCAAATAACGGACAAAGACGCTAATACAGAACTGCGGACAAACCAAAAGAAAGACTTGCACTGAATGAGCGAGCGAAGCGAGCGAAATTCATTGCATTTGTAACGGATCGGGTACGCAAGACTTAGACTGATTGATAAAGATGCAAAACTTGAAAAAAATAATAAACTGTATGGTATGCCAAAGTAGCACGAATTAGTAAACAAAAACGAACTCGTTTGATGCTTAAGGTAAGGTTTAACTGATTCAAAGTCAAAACAGCAACGGAACACAAATAAACTTTCCTGTAAGGTTTCAGATACTGCAGTGTTGCTGTACTGTTTCGTCCACTTGAAACCTTACTGCTGTATACAACTTTTACACACGTAAATACAATTAAAGTCATGCCCAAACAAAGGAAGAAAAATGTAAGGTTACAAATTCGACCACTTTCTTGGCTAAATTTGTTCAGTGTTCTTCAGTCACGACATCTACTTTTCGTTCATTACCTTACTGATGATACATATAGCATTTTTCAAGATTTTTAAACCCTTTTCCAGGCATGGAATTACATTATTACTTTCCAGGGCATTTCTACATTTTCAAAGCCTCGCACGAACCATCAAATACGTGTAGAGCTGTTGTAAACCCACTAACACGGTTATGTTTTAAGCATTTTCCAGCGATGTCGTGTAGCCAAGTAGAATGAACCAATCATTAACTGAAGTATCGTGTGCAAAAATAAAATTGGTAAAAACATTTGAATACAGCAGTAAGGTTTCACGTGGACGAAACAGTACAGCAACACTGCAGTATCTGAAACCTTACAGGAAAGTTTATTTGTGTTCCTTTGCTGTTTTGACTTCGAATCAGTTAAACCTTACCTTAAGCATCAAACGAGTTCGTTTTTGTTTACTAATTCCGTTATATGGGTCGTTACACTTCAGGTTACAGGCTACACTATCTCTCTCTACTCAGCAATACAAGCGTGTGTCACTCTATCGTCCGTCTTGGCTCGCTCGTCTTTCTCTACCTAACCATCCTCATAAAGTTCTTCCCTGCAAGGTGCACCGCGCGCTTGATGCACCACGCTACCAGGCTATACTAATCCATGCATCCCTGTGTGAGGTCCTTCCTCACACTCACCCCCCTCTTAGGCTCTAGTCGTACAAGGCATTTTCACACTTGATGGTTGACCCGACCAAGCCCCTTCCCCTCCAAACGATGGCCGGAAATGGAGGTTAGCCTCCCAGCACTACACTTGCGCATCCTACAGGGGCGCATTCCGGAACACATTAGGCCAGACATGTATATCGGCTTGCAAACCGCTCAACCCCAAACGCGGCCCCTCGATGCCTCTTTATCGGTAGCTCAGCCCTACTCCCATCCCCCACCATCATTTGCCTACACCTACAGCACAGCCCAACCCACATTCCACCAATTCGTCCCTCCAATAGATCCAGACGAGCATGCACGGCAGACCCATAGCCAAAACATATGCGACACAAAAGTACTAGGCCAGAAAGACAATGACAGAATATATAATAAAAAAAAATTTAGGCAAGAACAATCTAGGTCCGTAGATTATATAGTTCACGGCAGTCTCTTTGCACTTGGTCTTTGGCACCACCATAAGCATTGATAACAGAAAAACTATGAGCGTGACACTAGACATTAAAACCGAAAACAGTAAGAAGAAAATCAAAATGGGGAGGAAAAAAAACATATCTGAGCAGGGTATGCCCACTCCGGGCCACCCCCTCATCACGCAACACATCATCGGATACTTCCGCAAAGAAAACTGATATCAAAGGCTATAGGTCCAGTAAATATGTCCCGTTATGCATATGTCCTCTAAGCAAAACATAATCAAGCTAGCTACGCAACTTAGCGTAGACGCACCACTAAACACGCCCACACGTGAGGCCTATCACTCCCTTAAACTCTCCACACGCACCCCTGCCGTCATGTAAACTGCAGGGCAATAATCACCTCAAGCTCATCCTTGATTCGTTACCGTTCCATAAAACAGTCTGTCGTGACCGTTACACATTCCTGGGGATCCAATTCGACAGTTCAGTGTGAGTGCCGTCTGCTCCACCTGCTTGTGACGTGTACGTCTACCTCCGTGAAAAACATCGGCAGCGGTAGGGTGTGTGGCGTTACCACTTTGTCGACGTAGAAAATTATCTCCTGGGAGCAGACTTGAAGTGGGCCATTTTCCATAGGTCTCGGCCCAAACGGCGCAAGCCATCCTTCTGCTGCAAACACGCCGTGTATTTCGCGAACATTCCGCCGCCAGGATCATCGTCTCCAGTGTTGCTTGTCTCCGTCCGTTGGGGTTGTTTCGTGCCGTGTCCCTTCCCGCCTCTTGCGCCGGTGGTTAGAGGGCACGGATCGCCGGCGACTGCGGCGGCCTCGCGGCAGTCCACGCCGCCGTGGTGGTGGCTCGTCGGAATTGAATCGCCAGGCACATCCACAGTGGAATTTCAGTTATCGGAATGCCGTGCGTTGGCCGCTCCATCGTAGGACTGCAAAACAACAGCAAGAGAGAATTGTCAAAAAGTCCTTTCATTGCCCACAGCACTCGGTGCAATGCGCTAACTACCGCTGAGCCCACCGAGCATGAACACGGCTGCGCTTCATGTTCGCTCGGCATGGTTGTCATGTACGCGGCCGCTTGATGTAGGTCGCCGGTTTGCGTGTCGCCTGCATCAATGCCGTAGGCACCACTGGAATCTGGGCTGCATTCGCCACCGCTGGCTGAGTCATTGTCCATTGTTGGCACCTCATCTGCATTGATTTCCATGCCGTATCGCCATCCGTCGATGTCTTCCTTCCCTTCCGCGGCAGCGTCATTGTTACCCGCCGACGCCATCTTTCCATTGTCCATGTGTCCACTTGTTGCGTCTTCTCCTCGATCCAGTGGAACGAGCTGTTCGGGCGCCACTTGTGACGATGCTCCTGCATGTTTGCGTGAATTCTCAACATAGCTGAGGTAACCTTGACACTCATACAGGTGATCCGTTTATTCCGTTATACGGGTCGTTACACTTCAGGTTACAGGCTACACTCTCTCTCTACTCAGCAATACAAGCGTGTGTCACTCTATCGTCTGTCTTGGCTCGCTCGTCTTTCTCTACCTAACCATCCTCATAAAGCTCTTCTCTGCAAGGCGCACCGCGCGCTTGATGCACCACGCTATCAGGCTATACTAATCCTTGCATCCCTGTGTGAGGTCCTTCCTCACAGGGTGAAGTCATAGGCCATAATCATGCACTTCCCAGAAGCCTAAGGGAGGTTTGAAATCATTGTGAACACAACCGAGGAAAAGGATCTTGGTGTTATTGTGACTAGTGACCAGATGTCCTCAAAACAGCGCTCCGCTGCAATTCGCAAGTGTTGGGACGTATTAGGAGGAGCTTTTCCTACCTCCAACCGGAGTCCCTCCGTCGCTTATACACCACGTATGTTCGCCCTAACTTGGACTACTGTAGTGTCGTTTCGTCCCCTTATCTTCTCAAGTATCAATCCGGTCTTGAGAGGGTGCAAATCTGTGCTACGAAGCTCTGCCCGTAACTTCGCTACCTACCACACCAATCTCGTTTCGCACGTCTAAACCTTAAAAAATTTTGCAGCGCCATCGATTTACTGACCTTGGTGAGCTATACAAGGTCGTGCATGGCCTTTACGGCGATGAAATCAAAGGACTCGTTACCTTTTCTAATACAACCAATACACGCGGCCACAATTTGAAACTGGCCAAACACCGGCCTCACTTGTTGTGCACTCCTCTCTTGGGATTACATGGCACTCAGGGTATTTACAGCTACTTGTACACAGTGGGGTCTTCACAGTGGTTGTGATGAGGTGTGTTATAGTTGAGATGTGTATATTGGTTCACAAAGTAGGTACACATGAGTGGTGGGTTGGGTCCCAAGTGGGTGTAGATTACCGGTGGACTGTGTAAACAGTGGAGACTGTCCTCAAAGTGTTGTAGTAGGTATAAGGTAGAGTTGCCAGTGATGACAGTGTGTAGGGAGTTGCAGTGGTTTTGTGAATCAGCATAATGTTAATGCCATGAGTAGTATAATGTGCTCCAGTGTCACCAGTATTGTCTTGAAATGCTGGTGTAGGTTAAGGTAGTATTAGATTAGGGTGAGTGTATGGCATCTAAAGCCTTTAGTACTCAAATAAAAGTAACCTAACCTAACCTAACAGCGGGCTCACTACAATGCTGTGAAGCACTCCTTCTTGCCCAGAACTGTTGATTGCTGGAACGGTCTCCCCGAATATATTGTTACAGCGCATAATGTGATGACCTTCATCTATCTAATCCATTAATTTTTATATTACCATAATTTTCAGCACGATTGATTGAGCGGTGACCCACTACGGCTCTTCTGGCCCACAGTTCAATAGAAAAGAAAACTCGTGATCACGTATCTACAGCTTAATAACTACAAAGTAACAAATCCCGGACTAAATATTTCTGTATCGCAGCAGCATAATACACAGAACTACTACAATGCTATACAACACCTTCAATATTTTAAATACTAATACTAATATAATACAAAACACAGCGAAGCAATGCAACACATAAATCCATCCCATCTCCGAACAAAACTTAACCGTAGCTCGCAACGAGCGCTATTTGAAGCTATTCGTTTGAGGCAGACACCCAAAAGACTTAAAAGCATAGAAGTGCATTGAGTACCGGCAACAAGTTGGAGCTTCTCGGGGTCGTACAGGGGACATAGCAGCAACAAATTCACTACATCCTTCGAACCCCTTTCACAGCAGCACACTGGTGATGGAGTTATGCATTTGTATATGCCCAGTAAACAGTCACGACACAGTAATTGCAGCAAGCCAAGGAAGGCAGTCAAGCCCAACTAGCCATGACGCTGAAGGGTGTACGCTAAAGAGTGCATATTCCATGTCCTCTTGGAAACACAGCTCCTCCCATTCAGAACATACCATTGAACTTAACGCTGACTTCACATCACTAGGGGCAGTTATAACTTCCACTTCTGACCCATATGGGAGCTTACATGATAGTGTCGCCACCAAATTACCCTCCACGTCCAAATGACCAAGCACTTAGCTCACTTGCACCATCGCGTAGATTTTATAACTGGCATTAATATCACCGAGAAGTACAGTACCACTGGATGACACATGTCCGACCTCTTGAATTGTGAGCAAAGGAAGCGAATAACTCATTATGAGTCAGATAGAATGGCCGAATCTTGAACCCACAAATCTAAACTGTAGCCCAAAGCCACTGAAAACTGACTACCTCAGCTACCTTTACATTCGGCACACTTGCCAAGCTATGGGCATACTGCTATTTCAGTTCGGGTACCCAGACACCAATACCACCACACAATCCACTGCTGGAAAATGATGCTTCACATTACAATAGCAACGCTTGTTGTAGAGCCAGCCTAAACTGCCCTTAGGTAGACATGATTCAGCCTCCACAGCACTCATGGCCACAACAAGCAACCGCAGGCAGATTGACGGTAACACATCTTAACAGGATAGTGACTCACCTAGAATTCACCATATAAATTCAGGCATGGGCAACCCGCGGGCCACACGCGGCCCAGCGACTCCCTACGTCCGACCCACCATGGCCTAAAAAAAAATGTTTTAATGCGTTCAATGCGTTGCGTCGTGGCATCCATACTTAACATATATAGCATGCAGGTCCTGAGTCTTAAACTAAACCCAATGTAAAAATAAGACTTCCGTTCACAAACGATCAAATCAGATGACTAAAAAAAAATCACATATATATTGGGTGTAGCATGCCAACAGGGCCTAATTTAGTTTTTAAAAAAGTACCATAATACCTGCGTTATAGTCCACCATTTAAGGTCTTTGCACTTTTTTACTATTACTTTTGGGTAGGTCTGGCCAACAGGCTTAAAAGGTTGCCCATCCCTGATATGGATGAATGCCACCCCCAGCAGCACCTAGAAGCGCTACCGCTCTGTCAGGAAGGGTCAGTAGTTAGGCAAGATTTTACCCACTGGGTCGCTCACACCATGTCCGAAGTTACACAAAAAATATGGACTAACAATCATTTTGCTCTGATGATGAGGGGAACAAGCACAGCTTCTACACGAAGTGCTTCAACTGAAGTAGCCCACATGCAGCCAGTGAAAACACGAAAGGTACCATTGATCCCTACTTGCACCCCACGAATCCCAGCCACTGGCACCAGACATAGGAGTGGCAGATGGTAATCCACACATGGCTGCACAAACGCCAGGAAGAACGGACGGAACACTGCCTCCCACACCTCCACTTCTAGTGTGTGAACCAACTCAGGATCCTAGTGCAGTTCTCCACAGACGCACGAGCACATAAGCATCAGTTGTTCATGATAGATCAGTCAAACACCAAGATAACGAACAGGCTTAATACTGATCACTTACTGACCCCCAATACATAGTGATACTGTCGGTGTTGATCCTCTGGTGAACAGCACAACTTATGTTTTTACTGTTGATAGCATCATACCCGTCCCAACCAACTATTCCTCCATCAGGTCCACCTCTGTCTCCATCACAGCAATCAACTCTGCCAAGTCTGGCCCAACCAGCTAAATTGACACATCATCAGCATATACTATAACATTACAAAATGGCTCCAACAGACAAATCAGTCCATTCAGGAATATGACCACAACCAGTAGACTTAAATCACTTCCCTGAGAAAGCCCCTTACCAGTTGATTTTGGTGATGAAAGAGCCTTGCCCACTAGGATATTATTAAGTACACTTACAACTCATCTCCCCATTCCAGCCTCTCAAGCCAGCACGGACCGTTTGCAGGTCCACAGTGTTATACACAGCCTTTGTGTATGGGAAGCCTGCCAAAACAGGGAAGACTGCCAAAACACAGCATCTTGAGCACCACGTGCAGCCCAGAAACTGAACTGTACAACATCCAAATAAGGATTCTTCTCCAAGTATCACTGTAGCCACTTAGTTACCAGTCTCTCAAAGACTTTTCTCACAAATGACTGCAGGGCAATGGGATGGTAGATGGAGAGCTGCATCTTGTCCTCCCAGCCTTTCGCTCAGGAACAAGAATGGCACGCTTTCATGACATAGGAACCTCACCTGACTACCAAATCAAATGAAAGACGTAAAGCAGGGGAAGGTACGTTGCACACTATGTAGCCCATGAAGTGTCTGTTAGGTAACACCATCTGACCCTGGTGAACAGAGAATGGAATCTAGCTCCACCATGGTAAATGTTTAGACAGCTTACAGGCTTACAGCATAGGTCCTCATGCACATCCCCCACAGCAGAAACAGCTCCACTTTCCTTGTAGACCAAGGAGACCTGTTTATTCACTGCCTCTGCAACCTCTGGCCCCTTAAAACCTCTCCACCATCAGCACTGTAGAGCCAAGTTAAAATTCTAACCGAGTGGCGTGAGGAAATTAACCTCCATCTCCTTGCTATGGATGTTTCATGACCAAACGAAGTGCAGTCACCTCCAAGCATTCCACACTTTGCATTGTAAAGCACCTGACGAGAATCTGAGGCAGCCTGCTGGTAAACATACCACCTCCATTCCACAGGCCAATGACGAAAGGGACAATATGCCTACCTCCGATCACAAACCACATACTAACAGTAACTGGACAACCAACCAGGATTACGTTCACCATCACTACTCTTTGCTCGGCCACAACCAGCAACACGTAGCGTTTACACTAACTCAGAGTACTGTAACTACAAAATAGTGTCCGGGCCTGAAATGCAAATAGGCTTGCTATGCCGCAGGGATATGTCATGACCATAGCTCCTTTCCCAATTTGTGTAAGTACCATGTACAGACACTGCGAAGTGTCACTCCCTATTTGAACATCAGAGACCTTCATGACTAAACTACCAGCCAGTTCCCTTAAACATAGAATCAGGTCTAATAGAGAGTTTTGGAACGCAGTCCCACATTATCGTGCAAAATGTCGCAGTCCCATTGTTCAACACAGTAAGGTCCTGGTCTAACGTAATGCTGCCACAATGCTTCCCTTCGTGTTCCCAGCTGCTGCAAAATCCAAAAGACCAAGGTGTGCATTTAGATCACCACAAATAATTCCTGGTCTTGGGATTCCTCGCAACCATACCTCCCACTCAGAGATTGCCGAAAACACAGAAGAAGAGTATGTCATCATCACTGCGGCCCATAATACACCACAGCAGACACTGATTGCCAGAGAATCAAGTCCTCAAACCATACGAATGCTACCCGTCGATGGGACACACTGTTATGCAACAGTCAGCAAGACACCCCACAACCATTCACACTATCTTTTTTTGGTGATAATTCCACCTCACCTTCAAGTTTCCCTCATCACTCGTGCTCCCCCTGTTGGGTGCAGAGATCATGATATCCTCCTTTTCAAACTTAACACTGATTACTCCGTCAATTTCTCTGACCCTGGAACCTAACTCGGAAAGCCGATTACTTGCTTCTGAACTAAATCATCAGCTCCATTCACTGGGCCATCGAACTTGATGGTAAGAACGTTGACACACATCTCGAAATTCTCAAAGATTTTCTTTGTGATCTCATCAAAAACTATTTCTTTGATCCACCCTGCCTCCAGTGTCTGTCCACCTTGGCCAGAACATTTGGCAGCTCATCAACAGAAAAAAAAACATACCTTCTGTCGTTTGCGCCATGGTCCCACCCCTGCAAACCATGCTATCTTTAAAGCAACCCGAAATGAAGCTGTTTCTGGCCATCGGTATGCTCACCGCAACTTCGAGGAATCCGTCATTCAAAGATCCAAAACTGAACCTAAGGCCCTTTTTGCCTACATTAATGGTAAAGAAGAGCACCCCTGTAAGATACCTTAAAAAAACCAGATGGAACATCTTGCTTAAAGACCAAGATATCACTACAGAATTTAATTCTTTCTATGTCTCTACCTTCCATCACATCCGTCTATTTCCGTCCCAACTTCCATCCTATCTCTGTTCTCTTTCAAAGCACTAATGTAGAACAAGCCTTTCTCACCTTAAATGACAACGGCTCTTACGGCCTCCACGGAATTTCACCGATTCTTCTTAAGAAATGTGCATCCTTGCTTGCTACTCCCTACTTCTTAATTTTTCAAAACTCATTTCTTTCCTGCACCTTTCCATCATGCACGATAGATGTTAATGTAACCACTGTACACAAAAAGGGATCATCCCATGACGTTAATAACTACCGCCCAATCAGTCTACTTGGTGTTGTTTCTAAAATTCACGAACGCCTAATTCGGGACACCATTGTGGCTGCTTGCAAGGACCTTAATTTTGATTTCACCAATCAACA
>JAHWFP010191946.1:0-18035 GCA_023313725.1 Lithobius niger | reverse complement strand
GGTAGGGTATCGACAAGCATGGCATCAGTGACACTAGCATTAAGCCATGATCCTACAATAAAAATAAGGTCATAAATGTTTTGATGCAGCAGGTCGGTAAGACTGCCTAGGTTACTTATGACACTGCGTGCATTAATCAAGAGACAGGACAAACTTCTAGTTGTTCTTGCTTGACAAAATTTAGTTGATGGGTATAACCCTGTTAGTGCTGGAGGTTTTCCGAAGGCATGTTTAGTTTTAAAAGTTCCGTTTGGAGTACCCTCTTTCCCTTCGCAGTAAGATGTATGGAGTCTCTTGCAAGCAGGGTGTGGTCGGAGCAAATCGCCTTATCAATAGACAAAAAAGAGTAATTTTGTGCGACACATAATTGGCGTAATAATGAGTTAGTGTGAATGATCTTCATGTCGAGATCTCTTTCCGACTTTTTAAGACGAGGGAACAGGCCTATGATGGTTAATTTCGCTGCAGGGTATTTTACCCTAATTGATGTAATAAAGTCTTGAATATGTAGAACGACATATGGTAGTGATAGTATGATAGTGATATGGTCATGGACTAATTTGCCGGTTTGAATCCGGTCACATCACTTGAATAAAATGAAGTACGTAAAGGTGGCTTACTGTAATACATTATTTTTGGTGTCCGATTTTCGCTGAGTGCTTATTTCCAATTTACTAGGATCAGCTGGTTTCCTCCCGCCTTAGAAACTAACAAGATGGGGCTGTGGACACTGAGTTATCCGAGTTTTGCACACTACCTCTTCACCTTTGCTGATGAGACTCTCCACTTCAGAAAAAAGCTCTAGACTCGGCTAATGCTGACTCTCCCAAAGTGAGAACTTATCAACCTGGTAATTTTTTTATCTCGGCTTATAGCCATGCGTGACGACGGACATGATCAATGGGTTGTCCACAATCTTGCTCTTCCACGTGTCTTCGCAGGCAACCACCGAACGAAGTTCTGTACTTGCAGTGACTGAAAGAGTTTTCCGGAGCTCGGTGGAAGTAGCGCGAAAGGTTCGTCAATTTTAATAGAAAAGGTGCGAGCGAGCCGTAGCGAGGAGAAAGGAAATAGAAGTAACGTGGTGTTAAGTGGAGACCGCGAATCACTGCGGCACGAAGAACTTCAGAAGAGAGAAAAGGGAGGCTTAGGGCAGGCAGCGGATTGGAAGAGCCTAATGTAGAAAGCGGAACAACTGTCAAGGTTTGCGTAGGGAGGACCAGAGGAAACGGTGATTGTTAGTAGAAGTCAGTGTAGCCAGAATCGGTGTGGGACTTGTAACTGGTCCGGAAGACCCCGTGGTAGAGGATGGAACTGGTGTAAGGTCTGCATAGAGGAGATCGGAGGACCTGGTGAAAATTGTACGGAAGGTGGTATGCTAGTTGGGAGTGCAGGGGATTGTTTACCCAGATAACAGATCGGTCCCCTATTTTTGGTGTGTAAACCTGAAGTCTTAAATTTTCAATGGGATGTGGATGGTATGGATAGGTTAAGAGAACACAGTGGGCACAGGTACAGGCGGGAATTGGAGGTACCCATGGAGCCAGGGGGAGTTTGTCCAGAAGGAACTTCCTGGGATCAAAGAGGCTTTTGAGGCTGACTAAGTTAGAGCTTGAATCATCCGTACCATATTGTCGGGATGTTTCTGAAGGGCTCGACGGAAGGTCCTTTGACGTGGTTTAAGTGGGTGTCGAAGAATTTGTAGCCATTTATCCTTCCTAATGGTAGCTCACACACTGCACTTAACATTGAACCAGTCGCACGATAGATGGTACTGGCATCATGTGTGAGAATCGAAGTGGGTTTTGGCGCCAGTAAAGCCGAGACAACCACAGTGGACCGGAGCAGATAACGTAGCGGGCATATTGACACCTGAATTAGAAATGTCTTGATGATCTTCAACCGGAGGAAGAGGATGTGCAGCGCCCTCGGGGTTCAGAGCAGAATCCATTATGAGAGACAAGAACAGATCTTGTAAGGGCGGATCATCTGTGAACACGATAGAAGACTGGTTGTCGCACCAATCGTGATGTAAGGGGAATTCTGGAAAAAGGAATATGGAAACAAAGCCCACTCAGGGGTCATCTGGTGGCAGAGTAGAGAAGTAAAACCTTTGCTAGAGGCTTGTGGATCGCAAAAAGGAGGGATGACTAGTGCATGAACAGGAGAAGGCATCGTAGGATGAAGATGAACCGATTCTTGTAGGTGGAGGGCCCTGATGAAGCAGTCTCAAGACATGGAATCGTGGGAGCCATTACGGGGCCTGGAAAGGTATGGTTGACCGGCATGACCCCCTCCCCCCACCATTCCTTTGAAGTTTTGTTTTGAAAAGAAAAAGGAAGGGTTCGTAGAGTTGCCCTGAAGCGCCGCAAATTGGGGGGGGGGGCTGGAGGATGCGTATCGGACGAATACTGTAGGGGCTTGATAAAAACAAAAACGATCGTCGAGAGAGCAGAAGGCAAAAAGTAGTTGTATTTTAAGAGGTCATAATGCAGTATGGAAACTCTGCTATGGGCTCGTAAACCCCAATGGTTTGCGGAGCGTGTTTGAGAGGATGCGGTGTGGTAACTGGAGGTGGACCAGGCATGTGATGGACTGATTGCAAGGAATCTTTGCCATGAAAACCATGTTGTGTATTGAACATTCTTATACGTACGCATGCCAGGAGCTCTGAGGACAGGTTCAGTGACATAGTTTCGTGACTAGAATATTAATATATACAGGGCAATTCATAAAGTACTGAAAAATAGGCCTATGAATGTAGGCCTATAAGTTGTAGGTCTATAAAATGTAGGGCTGTACTATAGAGGTGCCTGATTTTATTAGCACATGAAACAAAAACCTTTGTTCAATCTAATAAAGGCTTGTTTTGTGCATCCCTTGAATTACTTGTGCGGATCTCTACCTGCACTTGACGTGAAGGGATTGTGTCGTAGCAAACTGCGTGTTGTCAGGTCGCACGTGTAGTTTTACAATTCCGTTGTAGCTACCTTCTTTGAACGTACAACTTGAACATTAGGTTAGAATGTGTAGGCCTGTGAGACATGTCACTGAAGTAGAGGATTGAACTAGTCCTGCTTTGTGGCGTGGTGGGAGCCAACTTCCAAACCATTGCAGCCGTTATTGACCAATTTCATGCCCGCCATCCAGACAGAGATAGGCCATGTTACAACGGAAATTTAAGGCAACAGAATCTGTGGCAGACGACTCGGGAGCATGTGGTCGTCCACGTTCGGCTGCAGATGAAGAAAGTGCGCTTGCCGTAATCGAAGCAACTCCTCGAACATCACAACGAGACCTTGCCCAGCATCTCAATACCAACCAAACATCCATCCATAGAATCCTTAAGGAACAGGGGTACCATGGATACAAACCCGCCACTCTACAACACCTTGATGAGGTGAACTATGACAGAAGATTACAATTCGTACAATGGGCTATTGAAACCATTGATGGTGATTCCATATTTCTACGCCGTCTGGCAATTACTGACGAGGCCCAGGTTACCTAACGAACAGAACACACGTGAATACAACATCACAAACCCACATTACACAATTGAGGGACACCACCAACGTAATCCCAGCACGAATGTGTGGTGCTGGTTTGTGGGTTCACAGTTGATAGGACCATTCTTTCATTAATGGACCACTAAATGCTGGAAGGTATTTACAGCTTTATTTTCCAAGACAAGACTCTACCATCCATCGAGGAGGAAGTGCTGCTTGCCTATCTTAAACTGCATGGTATCAGCACGATGGAGCTGCTCCCCACTTTGGATGCAATGCACGGGAGTGGTCGGATCAGACCTTTGGTGGCAGGTGGATTGGGATGGGAGGAGCAGTAGAATGGCCACCCAAAAGTCCTGATCTAATCCCTCTTGACTCTTTCCTATGGGGCTATGTGGGGAACAGGCTAAGCGCAGCACTACATCACCTGGGGACCGTTCTGGAGCCAAGGCAATGTATTGTTGAGATCTGTCAAACAATTACACAGAATATCGGTACCTTCCTAAACGACCAAACAGAGCGAACCAAACGCACCACTGTTGGTGAGAGTTTGGCTCATTCCCTGCTAATATCTGTGTTGATGCAGCTTGATTGACGTCAACATCGCCAGCGATGAATCTGTTTCGTCAAAACCTACACCCCAGCAAACCACTTCCCTGCTCTCGCCTGGTCACATTTATTAGCCAATCCTGGTCAAATCCATTAACCAGGTCTGGTTGCGGTGAAGGTATGACATGTCGAATACTCTGCTGATCATATTGAGCTGTATTGTAGTTTAGGAAGGTACTGAACGGTTGATGTAACCTCACTGCACACGCGCGACATCAAGTTTGGAGCCAAACTTTCTCTAACAGTAGTGCGTTCTGCTCGGTGCTTTAGGAAGGTACTGTGTGATAGAGGGAGTTTGGCGAAATCTTGCTCAAAGACTTTGCTATTCAGGGTTAACATTAAAATCTTTACCTTAATTTACCTCATTTTCCCTGATTTACATTGTCGAAATTCCCTGACAAAACACAAAATCAGCCAAAGATAATTACAATAAGTTCAACACTCAAGTGTTTTTTTTTTTCAGTTTCTTAAGCTTGAGAAGCTCATTTTCAAATACTTCTTCCTCCAATTGGGCATTTTTTCTTAAACGCTTTCTGTCATCTTCAAGGGACTTAATCCGGCTGTTTATCTGTTTCTTTGCTGATACAGCTTTGGCTTTTTTTATTCAGCTTGTGTTTCAGTTCACTGACATGCTCCTTGTAACGTCTATGTGAAGACTGCACTTGCCAGCAATTTTCTATCTATGCTGATAGGTTCAATATCACCAGCTTCTGCTATTGCATCACAGACATGACGCTGATTCACAATACTTTCATCCATAAGTTCTCAACCACGATGGATTTGTTTATCGAGAACCAACTCTCCACCGTAGCATTACCGTGTGAAAGGATCAGACACAATTTCACGTGCCATAGTTCAACATACTTGTCATCACAGCTCACAATGCTAGCAAAGAATACATCCAGTCCACCCTCACCACTTTTCATTTTCAAGAAAAAATCCTGAGACTTGTCTTTTAACAGATGCTTTGATGCTTCACAGAGTGACGAAAAAGCTATACAATTGGGAGGGCGAACATTAGACTCACTTTAGACTTCAGAGTTGAATTAGGTTTAGGGAAAAGGCTTAAGTTAGGTTTGGGAAGGCTTAACTGGCGTAAAAACCCTAACTAAAGAAGGCAGAAATCAGGCCTACTAAAGGCTTAGGCAGCCCAAAAATTCCCCTAACCAAGGACCTAGCAGGGGTCGAGGAGGACCAGCCGGGTGGCTGACCCGAAGGCTTTCTGAGTTTGCATGCTGGCTCCCTTACTTAAATACGTTTTGGTTGCCCCAGACAACTGCGAAATAACAAGGGTATTTCGGGTAATCCAAACTTCTAGAAGGTTCCAGAGGCAGGAACCGGAAAGGAAATTACAATACTGTCCATAGGTAACTCAAACCATGCCAGACTATTTGCATGGGTCTTCCCAAGTTTGGGCATGTTAAACCTAACAGTAGGTTCGAGAGCTGCAGGCCCACGTGTTAGGCTGTACTTCAGAGGACTTCTTTCCTTCAACAGCAATCATTCTTCTGCACTGGTGAAAAAAAATGATGTGGTTAAGCTCATTTGCTTTTAATTTTCGTAGGTATTTCTTAGCTGCGCACCCAATATCAATGCTACTTAGACAACAAATTATCTACCTGATTGAGATCAATAGCAAGCAATTTGGCAAATGTTGGTGCTTCATTAAGTTTTTCTTGCTTTACACATCTGCGCATTACTTACTCCACACGCAATTAATTTTTAATTTCCCTGACTTTGCAGGAAATATTCCTAATTTCCCAGACTCGTTATTTCCCCCGACTTTCCAGAAACTGTGAACCCTACCATTGCATTGCAGCATAAGGTGGACACTTCGAAGATGTAGCGTTGAATTAAGGTGGCTGTGGCTTACTTTCATTCCGAACCAGGAAATATCTAATGTTTATTTCCGACATCTGAGCAATGTCGGCGTTCAATCTGGCAGATACGTTGTTTATTAGGCTAGATTATGCAAGCTACATTGCACTATGGTTGAAAATATCAATGCATTTCAAACCTTTTTAGTTGCATGTTCAAATCCTGAGTTCGGGATATTCATTGATTTGACTAAATTGTTACGAGGTTTAAGTTTTCGGTTTGGCAATCCAAATGCACTGCAATACATGAATACGGTAGGAGATATCAACGAATTTCAATCCTTTTCGGTTATTGGGTTCAAATCCTGGTTTCACAAAATGTTGCACAAACTGAATAAGGCAGGATATTAGATGAGCTCACTAGGTTTGTAGCTTGGGTGCAGTAGGGGGCGTGCTATACCTGTTGAGCACATTTATTTCGAGGGGGAGGGGGGCAAGAACTACTACCCCATTCATTTATAACTTCCAACTGTTTTTTTTTTTTGTTGCTTCTTCCCCTAACTCCTGAGCACTTTGCAAAATGGCGTTCGCGGCTTCCATCTTCTTTAAATCTTGTTTCGTGCAAGCTCAGCGAAAAGTTTTAAACCTTGGTCCTGCATGACTGTTGGCTCTCTTCTGTAGTTGTTCCCCGTGTTCAGTCACAGCTGTCTACGAGATAGCTAGGATGTCTTCATTATTATTCGTGGCACATGGCAGTTTTTTTTTTTTTTACTGGAAGAGGTTTTTCGGTTGCGTGTATCCGCCCGCTTGCATGCTCCCACTGCGCCTGCGTGACGCAGTCCTCCTGTATATAAAGCGGCATCATGGCCGATGTCGCCATTTATTTTCCTCTCAATCTGTCAGGAGGTGACTCGAGAGGGGAGGTAGGGTGGGCCTTTGGTTAAGTATGTTTTAGGCAAAAAAGAAACCATTTTTAGCCGGCCGGGCTGAGGGGCGGCAAAATGTCCTTTCTTATTTGCCAAAACATATTAACCGGATAATTTTAGCATTATCAGCAGACCTCGTCAAACGTGGTGGCGGGCACCGATCTGACGGGGCGCCCCGGGATACAAGCAGGCTTCTCCAAAAAATTTTGAGAATTTCGCACTTTATTCAGAACATATGATGAAACATGGATTTGGTTTTCTTTCGTAGGGTTTGGTGGCCCTGAAAAGGGATCGTTGTTGTAAGAGGGGTCTTGCTTCCTTCTATGGATGGCTTGCTTCCTTCTGTGGATGGCTTGCTTCCATCTGGGGTTTGCTTGCTTCTGCTTCGTTCTGATTGTGCTTAAGGGGGCTTGACCACAGTTCTGGCAGCGACGATTGGTCCCAGCCGGTGTAGTCCTTCCTCTTCTCTTGACATGTTCCTCGGGTAGTGGGAGGTGAATGTCGTGGAGTGTCGCCAGGAAGCTGCATGTAGAATCTCTTCTAGTGGGACGGCGTTATGGTGTGCCCATGACGTGGAAATTGCTCTGACCTCGTGTGCTGTTGCTCTTTCCCTGCTCAGGTTTGCCTTGTCGTACGCGGCGTCGATGGTTTTCTTTATCCAGTGGGAGATCATTGCTGGCGAGGTTTCGCCTGTTTGGAGATCAACTGGGAGGAAGAGTTGGTTTCTGCCTCTGCAGATGTCTTCATGTTGGGTGCGGGTGAGGTAAAACCGTAGTGCGCGGATCGGGCAGAGTAGGAGTTCGGGTTCGTCTCCTGTTAGGTTGGAAAGGGCCGGGAACGTGATTGGTTTGGGAGGTTCAGATGGTTTTAGGGTTTTTGCACGAAAGTCAGTTCTAGGGTGAAGTGTCACGGACATGAAGTTTGGGCCGAAGATGCAGAAGGTTGGGTCTACGCAGAGTGCCGGAATTTCGGAACAACGAGCGCTTGCTGCGAGTGTTACTAGGAAGACGGTTTTTCTGGTTAGAAGGTGTAGGGAGCAGTCTTGCATTGGTTCGTTAAGTGGCTTCGATTAGGGATTGGAGCACGATTGACAAGTCCCAGTCGGCGATGAGCCTTCTTGTTGAAGGGCGGTCATTCTCGAATGAGCGGAGGAGTGGTGAGATACGATAGTCTTCGAGGAGGTTGGTTTTGTCTGCTGCTTTGAAAACGGAGTTCAGGGCTGAGCGGTAGACCAGGATTGTTGAGCTTTGAGTTTTTTAATGTCGAAAAGGTCGGTGAAGAATCTTAGTAATTCTGGCAGAGAGGGATTGATTGGATTAATTTCCCTTGCGTGACACCAACGAAACCATTTGGACCAGTGACTGTCGTACATTTTGTTTGTTGAGTTTCTTGTGTCTTTCGAGGAGATTCGGAAGGCATCGTCTTTATGAATTCCTGCCTTTTTACAGAGTTTGATGATAGTAGCCACCCGTGCAAGTTTAGGTTTGCTAGGTTTGGGTGTAGTTTCGTGCCCTTTTGTTGTGACATAAGATCCGGCTGAAGAGGAAGGCTTCTTGGGGAGTCGACAAGTAGGACAGTAGATGTGGAAACCAAGCTGCTGATGGCCAAAGGGGGGGCTATGAGAAGGAATAGGCTTTGGCTTTCCTCGGCTTTTTGTAGAACTTGTGGAAGGAGTTTGAATGGTGGGAAGAGGTAGGCGTATAGGTTGTGCCATGGGTATGTCAATGCGTCGATTGAAACTGCTTGATCGTCCGGCATCGGGCTGATGTAGTGGGGGAAGTCTGACATTGTGCTTCGTGGCGAATAGGTCTAGCATGGGTGTTCCCCAAATCATGAAGAGATATTCGCAGATGGATTTCTTGAGGCACCATTCTCCTGTTGGAGGTGAGCGGCGAGATAGCGAGTCTGCTATGACGTTCCTGTTCCCTGGGATGTGAAGGGGAAGTAAAGTGATGTTGTTCGAGATGCAGGGGTTGAGGATCTCGGAGGTCAAGTTGTGGAGCAGTCTGGATTTGGTTCCTCCTTCTTTCCATATGTAGGCCAAGGCTGTGGTGTTGTTCGCTTAGACTTGGATGACTTGGTTTTTGATATGAGGGAGAAAGTGTTGAAGTGCTAATTGGATTGCCCGAAGCTCGAGGAAGTTGATGTGGTGGCTCCTTTGTGCTCCTTTGTCTTCTTCCCAGGGGCCTGAGATTTCCCAGTTGTTCATGTGGGAATGAAGGAGGTCTTTGAATTCTTTCGAGAGATGGAGAAATTGTGGCTGATGCCAGATTGAACGAGGCTCCTAGGAAGGTGAATTGTTTCTGGGGAGTGAGGCGTGACTTGGATTGGTTTACGCCGAAACCTAGTTGGTTCAGCAGCAGAATTGTCTTGTCCCTGTTTCGCTGGAGGCGAGTGTGGTCGTAATTGTGGAGAGCCCAGTCGTCTAGGTATGTGCTGGCCTTGATTTGATTTTGATATAGGTATCCGAGATTTGGTTTCAGAACCATGTTGAAAATTCTTGGAGCAGCGTTCAAGCCGAAGGGCAGACAACGGAATTCGTTAACTTGGTTGTCGTAGATGAAGCGGAAGTACTTTGTTGAGGATGGGTGGAGGGGGATGTGCAGGTAGACATCCTCTAGGTCTAGGGTGATGGTCCAGTCATGTTGCCTGAAGGATTGGCGAATGGAGTCCAATGTTTCCATTTTGAAGTGTGGATTGTCGATGAATCGATTTAGTGGTTTTATGTTGAAGATGAGTCGTAGGCCTCCTGTCTTCTTCGGCCGCGTGAAAATGGTGCTGTAGAAACCCGGTCCCGGGTTGTGGCGTAAGATGACTGCTCCTTTCGCGATGAGGAGGTTGATTTCGGCCGAAAGGGAGTGGATACTGGTGATGCGAGACTGCGTGGAGGGTGGTTTGTAAGTGGGGGTGGTGAGAAGAACGTGGGACGAAAGCCCTTTTTGATTATCGAGAGGATTTCTGGATTGTGGGTTATTTTCTTCCATGCCGAAAAGAAGTGGTGGAGTCTTGCGCCGACCGGGAGAAGGGAGAGCTTGAGGTAGTCAGTTTCCGTTGGGAACTACGGCCGCCGGGGGATGAGTGACGGCTGCGGCGGTCGGGAGTAGCGGTCCGCTTCTGTTGTGTTTTCGGGTTATTGCGGGGTCGTCCGTGATGGTCGGACCGAAAGGGCTGGCTCTTTTGGTTCCTTTCTTTCTGTGGTGCCTCGGGGGGGGGGGGGGTTTAGATGGTTTGTTCTAATCTTCTGAAGTCTCATATTTGGATTTGTTGGTCCGAAAGGATGACTTGTCTTGACGAAAGGGCTTGGGTTTCCAGGATATGTCAAGGTGAAGTGCCAGTGTTGGGATCAGCCCACACAAAAGAGTGTTTGTATGACTCATTTAAGTTGTTGGCAGTTTTGAGGGCAGCTTCTCGTAGCAGGAGTGTGTTGTTGAATAAGGTTCGTGTTGCCCAGTTGAGCGAATGGTATGTCGTGAAGCTTGCCTTCTGAAAGAGCTGTGTTGTGACGAAAGGTTGCGGATTTCTTCAGGGCTTGTGTCCTCGGTGAGCTTTCGCATAAGGCGTTGACGGCTGTGTTCAATACATCCGCCTGTGAGGTGGCATGATGAAGGCTCATGCGGAGACACTTGTCGTTGTCGTTGAGGATGAAGGAGGGCACCTCGACGCGTTTCGGAATGGAGAGAGCCGTGCCGAAATCCAGCTTGACCTCGCCGCAGAGAAATTCACATTCCGGGTAGGTGTCAAAATTTCTTGGTTTGTAGAGCAGTCAGCAAAGGACCGGAAGCAGCTTGTTTCACGGCCGGGGCGGAGTGCAGGGGGTTCAGTGTCAAGCTTTACCTAGTAGAAGACCACCGTTACGGAGGACACAAGTGAGGAGCGTTATCAACTGCGCGAGGAGGTTGCGTGGTTTGGCATCTTTGTCGCGAAGGGCAAATCCAAAGCCTGTCTTGAGACCACAGTTGATGACTGGAGCGTCAGAGGGTTGTGAAGGTTTATACAAAAAGCAATCTGGTAGTCTCTTCCACTGTTTTTAGTAGAGTAGCCAAGGGAATCGTTGGGTCTTCCGTGTTGTCATCGGTGAATTGGATGTGCTTGGCGACGGTTGAGGGAGTCGCGACTTCTTTTGCCGTGGGAGCAGAGTCACGAAAGCAGAAGTCGCGAAGGCAGGAGGCGGCGCCAGTCTGCATTGCTTGGCAATCGGTGGCGGGGCAGGTGATTGGCGTTTTTGACTGTCGTGGCTAGTTGATGAGGTGACCCATTAACGAGTATTGGCTCTCTTTGCTGATGGTGTGCAAGAGGGGGGAGGAGCAGGATGAGATCTTGGGTGTTGGCGGAAGACCGAGTCGACCAGGTTGTGAGCTTCACTGAGAGTCACACTGTAGTCCCGGCGAGATGACTTTGACGAAAGGTCGACGGGGGAGTTAGCGTTGGCGATGTCCCGGAGAGACGCAGCGTCTTGTAGCTTCCTTTTCGCTTCCTGGGCGAGCGCCTTAGCTTGACGGAGGTCCTCTTCGAGGGCCAAGAGATCTGGCCGTGGTGGAGTACGTTATCAGTCTTGTAGCGGTGAGTCGTCTTCCTCATTCGCGACATAGCCGCCCCGGACATGACCGGCCGGCCAGTGTTCGCGAAGGGAAGGCGGGAGAGCAGGTTGGAGCACAGCATCCGAAGTCAGAGCAGTAGCCGGAGGGGCAGAGGAATCTTCGGTGGTTGCCATCTAAGTCGCGAAAGCGAAAATCCAAGTTCCAAAGATCGACGTGGTGCGAAGAACCTCGTGGAGGAAAATGAATAGCGACATCAGCCATGATGCCGCTTTATATACAGGACTGCGTTGCGCAGACGCAGTGGGAGCATGCAAGCAGGTGGATACACGCAACCAAAATACCACCAGTGACCATTCCATTGAGGACAATGTAATGCTAAAATTATCAGGTAATACGTTTTGGCAAATAAGAAATTCAAATTTTTCTTATTTTAAAGGCACATAAATCTCACCGTCCTGGCCACTTTACTCATACGTCAACTGCGCTAAAATATAGTTCACACGACCGCACCGCGCATTGCTCTGTGAAACAAGCATGACGTCACATCCGACGCTAGATCATACTCATTTCGGAGTCGCGCCCTGTGACATGTCGTAGGAATGCTAAAAGGCAAACAAAAACTGGCGCAGATGACTGCACGTTACGATCATCAATGTCTCTTGTCTGTTGCTGCGGTAAAATACCCACACGTTAGTTTTATTTGAACGAAGTTGACCAAATAAAAAGATTCTGGGGTCTGTATTCTGTGTTGACGTCGAAATTTACGTCCCGTCGTTGCCGACTATGTTACGTATATTAATTTATTGGCGATTTCAAGGAGGCCTGCTTAGGGACCGTTTATTATGTATCGCTTTTTTTTTTTGGAGAGGGGGGGGGGACATTTTAACCTCCCCCCTTCAGCAGTAAGTTTACGCCCCTGCGACCGATCTCATTTTGTCATACCAACCGTTATTTTTTCCCTTGCAGCCTAATTTGTGACTTCATGTTTTAGCATTATGCGGGCATCATAAGTGGCGTTACTGTACAGAAACAGCTTAAATAAAAAGCATAAAATTGGGTCCGTTTAAAGTGCACCATCAAAAAATAAAAGCTTCTCCCGACCGACCTAGTTTAATTCAGTTGGTACTGAAGCTAAACGTTTTTTCCGTAGTCCTTAAGTCTGCTACGACAATTTACGTCTGAAACTCAATCTGCAATTTAATTTCTTCTCCGCCTTTGTCCATCACTGTGTCAGTATCCTGACACCCCTGCCCCACCCCGTCTTTCCTAGTTCTTTCGGTAAACATAGGATAAACCTAATTGTCGATCGAATTCTCGTTTTGTCCTTTCCTTTACTGATTCGGTAGCAAATCTACTTGATGGAATAGATAAATGCGTTCATTACTCGCCATTTCTGATAAGCTCAGAACACGGTTAACTGAGATTGAAGCTGCGTGCTTCTAGTAAGGCAGCTACTATCTCACTTGGCTTTCGCTCACCAGTGGCAAGTCACGGGACTTGAAGTGCACGAAGAATCACTACGTCACAGACTAGGCGTGTAAACATCGCGCGACGTCACCACAGAAAGGAGCCCCAGAAGCTTTCTGGCGGGAGTGAGATACTCCTCGGACCGAGCGGTAAAGAAGAAGCTTACTGGCGTACACGCGCCACATCTGTCACTGGGATCGTACCCTTAGACGATCAAATAAAGAGATAAAATGAAGTCATAAAACTTTCCGGTAATGTATCGCGGAAAACTGTTAAAATATGCCGGAGGGAGTTATGTGCTTTTAAGGCCACACAAAAAAATTGTTTGGTTTACGGGCAAAGTTATAAATTGAAGCACCAGGCAACCAGTCATTACATTTTATTTAACAGCCCACATTTGTTTGACATGCACCTAACCAAGCTAAAAGAGAGGGTGCAGTCAGCCTATAAAATATTTATTTTTCAAAAATGTTATTTATCAGCTAGTATTCAAAGTGTTTTGTAGTTTTTGCTAATAACTTCTTAGTGGCTCGAGCTAGAGACTTGAAGTTTGAAGTGAAAATGGTATATTGGAATGTCAAAATCTGTGAAAATTTAGCGAAAAATTTTACTTTTCGCGGGCGGACCAAGCTTCAGATAAAAAATGTTGATCCGCGACGATAATTTAAAGCACCTGCAAGGGCCTGTAAACCAAACAATTAACTTTACATGGCCTAAGCCCTGGCATACCTTTCCTTTTTTTAATAATCTATCATAAAACCGTGTTTTATCTGAAAAGGTTCCAGTTATTGATATTTCATCGAAAGTTGACAATACTGATGCCACAAATAACGGCAACCAATCCGATCCCGTCTTGGTGCAACCTTGCTAATTATACAATTTGTTAAATTGCTGATGCAGAGACTGTCAGGCTAACTTGAAAAAGAGAAAGGCCATTTTAATAGGATAGATGCCGACCAATGTGTGTATGCCGGCGTGTAGAGCCTTGCATGGCTTTTATGCACAACATTTTTCTCCTGTCTGGTCTCCATATGTGATGGGTGACATTAGGAAAGGTGTGCCAGTGCAAAGAAAATTTATGAGGACGTTTTGGAATTTGAACCATTCTGAATAATAATGGTGATCGGCTGGGCTAGTTTGGGTTGGACACGCTTGCTGATTTGTGTCAAGATCCTGAGCAGAATCATTGACACAACCTCAGGAAGCTCCAAACTCTTCGGGTGGATAGGTTTGCTGTAGGGATGGGCGATATTTCGATATCGCGATAGACAACACACTGATAGCGTTATCGCAATGCTTTACGTGTTTCGCGATCATCGCAGCTTTGAGCTCATTTCAGCTGTTCTCCATCGTTGTCGACACTTTCGGTAAATATTGAGAGATTTTGACGTTCAGATACGCCATTTTAATCGTATTTTGCCAGCCTTCCAGTGGTGCAAGCTAAAAGTCTCTTGTTGCAACCGTTCTGAAGTTATTTATATAATAATCCACTTAATCTACATTTTTAAACAAACATGGCCTCCAAATGGATAAGAAAAATTGCTACTCAGTGCAGATTTTAACAGGCCTAATATTACAACAAAGTGCTTGCCTGTTGATTAATATCAACATTTTCTCATCTAACAGGTCACTTAACTGAAGAAAATGTTTGGATTGCGTACACTGTGGTTTTAGGTAATGTCTTTTTTTCTGGGTGTGGCTTATCTGGCAAGCGCGGCTTGTATGGTATTTCCTATACGTAAAACATTTGAAAGTACTTAATTATTTAAAATAAGAATAAATGTTTTGCATGATTTTGTATTAATATTACACTAACAAGGCCTAGACGTATCACTAGGCCTAACCAGTAAGTAGGCTTACTGTACGAATAGAGCTGTTTTATGACCAATTGATCAAAGTCAGCCAGCTTGGCCTACACGTTGAGAAATATCGCAATAATGGCAAATATAGCATAGTTGTAATTTCATTATAGCCCTTTCCTAGTTTGCTGTACATTGTATTTTGTTTCTTCAGTAGTGTCAGGTGTTTGTAGGTTCTGCTTTAATGCCAGGGTGATAATCATGGAATGCTATAGTAAAAGATGTTGCATGTCAACCTCACTTGGTGCGTTTTAATGTCCACTGTCCCTATTAACCCTTTCGAGCCTAACACCATTTTTGATTTTCCTGCTGAAAAAGCCTGTGGCGAAAACATGGCCACCATGAACAAGTTGCATGCCTCACGAAAATAAATTTAAAAAAAAAACTATGCGGTCAAGGAACATAACAATTCGCAGATGTAATAATTATACTGTAAATTATTGACCAGAAATATAATTGGGACAACCGTCCTACGTTTTCATTATTAAAAATAAATCCTGAAGTTTGACTACGTAAACATCGCTAACGAAAGTTTCAACTTACAGTACTTGGAATGATAACATCCACCCCGTCACAATGCCTGTTATTACTTCTGAAATCATTATTTTATGTTTTATTACAGTAAAAATAGTTTAAAGTTGCTTTATTCCTTCAAAACTCACAATTGTCGAAAGCCCACTACCAACTCACGTAGGACAGCCATTGTGACCGGCTGCCCGCAATGCGACGCACTAGTGCTAGCGCCAATGGATACGACCGGCACTCGCTTCGCTTGACGTCACTTGTGAACGGCCGACGAGTCACGTGCCGCGAGCGAACAAATGGTAGCCGTAGCGTTTCAACAAAGCCCGTTAAAACGGCACATTTGATTCGAGGAATACAGGCAGTGACGTGGGGGTTGATGACGTCATTTTTCGCGGACTAGAAAATTGGTAACCCCCTCTCTCCAACGCGACCAAGATGGCGGCTGTACATTGCGTCTTTCTGGAGATATGATAGATTGAACCAAGGAATTTTCACCACACAAATGCAATTTTCACGTAGATTTTGGCCACGATGCCTACAATAACATTAAGGTAATAAAAAGAATAAATTTTATTAATCGAAATTAATCGAAAATATACGTTGCAAAATACCTAAGTCAATCGGTATTACACCACCGATGCACTCAATTGAATTTTTTTTTTTAAAGTGCGGTGAAATGGGCGAACGATATATCGTCGTTTGGTATTTTTGGCAGCTGAATTGCAACGACGATATATCGCCGCTTCAGCTCAAAATGGTTAAGACCACAGGATAGTTGCTTGCTTCCAGTGTTTTTCGTCCTTCCGGACGTTTTGCCGCGCTTGGATCTTATTATTTGTACTTAATACGCAAACATAACATTTAGGCATAAGGCCCCCAAAAAATTGTTTGGTTTGCATTATGCAGTTAAAAAAAAAAATTGGGTCGGTCAAGTCGGAAATATTATTTTTACTAAATCAGATTTTTAAAAATGTAATTTTTTTTATGCAAAAAAAATACATTAAACAACAAGCATGCTTGGTAATGTAGACAACGTTATTTCAACAACCATTTTAGCAGGATGAAGTGTCAAAATCTGGAGGGATTTTTTTTTCCTTAGAAAGAAAAAACTTGTAGAGTCGGATAGTAAGAAATAGGGTCGGTAGGGTAATGCAAACCAAACTTTTTTTTTATGTTTGGCTAACAAAGGATGTGACAAATCAAAGTTTTCAGTGTACATTTTACTACTATTTGTTGAACAGGCATAACTTTTTTTTTTACCACGTTTATTTCCAGATGCCACTAAAACATAACACCTCACGCAACCAAAACACAACAACCGCCAACAGATTTGATTTTGTTTTCAGCAAGACGACTGAAGAATTTAGCCTTCACTATCAGAGGCTGCTTAGGAAGGACACCCTTACCCAGCACCTTCGTGTAGCCCTGCAAAAAAAAAAGGAAAAAACATGTAATCCTAACAACAAAAGTTTGTATTTTTATTGTTACAAGAATGCATTTTCAAAATAATAAAGCCAAAATGAACCACCACAAAAAATTTCGTGTAAACAAGCCTAAATTTTACTGATATTTTTAACACAGCGAGCGGATGCACTGGTACCACGGTATCGGAGATCTGCATCTGTGAAACCCCATATTTTCACTTTAGATAAAGCAGAGCGATTTTGACTTTAAAATACACCATTGTAAGTTTTTCATGGGTCTTCGAATGGTACTAATCTCACACAACCACCAGGCAGAA
Organism: Lithobius niger; assembly: GCA_023313725.1. Classification (NCBI taxonomy): domain Eukaryota; kingdom Metazoa; phylum Arthropoda; class Chilopoda; order Lithobiomorpha; family Lithobiidae; genus Lithobius; species Lithobius niger. Next base: position 1,044 of record JAHWFP010191946.1, on the reverse strand, counting down.
ACACAAAGTTCCCTTGAATTTTCGGTGAAGTCCACACCCGTTCACCTTCTTCACAAGAAATTTAACTACACTTAAACATCCATTAATGAACATCACGGGACCGACGTATGATGGCATTGACAGATTGGTGACGCCTACGCTGGCTCTTACGCTAAGTGGTGTATCCAGATGGCCAATAAAGATCAGTGATGAAATCCAAACACACGCGTGCTTTTGAAATCTGGAATTCGCGTACTTTCATCATGTAGTTTTCGGACGTTTTTTGTGTAGTTAAATTTTTTCCGAAGAATGTGAATGGGTGTGGACTTCACCGAAAATTCAACGGAACTTTGTTGTGTTTCTGCATGGTGGTTGTGTGCGTTTTCCCAAAGTTACGTTGAATTCAATCCACTGTAAACGCCAGTTGTCGGTATTTTGTGGTACTAATCTACTTTCAAATATGGGTGCAGAAATCCACCAGCCACTGGCCAGTTGGCAATTAAATTGGGCAGGTTGGCGATTAAAATTTGTCCTAGTAACCAATTTGGCCGGTGGATTGATGGGTGATAAAAAAGTTTGAAACGAACTGAACATTTTCGCTTCCGTATTTTATTAGGGTTGCTCATCAGTGTTCCAATCCAATCGTCTTAAAATCCTAAGGTATAGCTCTTCGTTTCAAAAGTGGGAAGGGTTACGTGTATTGAGGATTTCTTTATTTTCAAACAAGTTTTTGACGCCCGTGTACCTACAAGGCCAGTGAATAGGGCAATTTAAAAGAAACTTCACTTGACAAATTCATGGATCACCGTAAGTAGACAGTTTTTTTTTTTATTGTTACTGGCGTCTAGTGTCTAGAAATTAAACTTTTTTATTTGATGACAAACTTTCTCAGTTGGCGACTAAAAATATTTGCTCTACCGGCCAATGGCGAGTTGAGAAAAATGTGAATCTACACTTTCAAATCGACAATTAAAGTTATCAACGGAGAGCCAAAAAATACACCAAAGCGTTACTTTTACATCGACAACTAGCTATTTACGAAATATGACAAAAAAAAAGTCCCGT
>JAHWFP010191945.1:74133-94960 GCA_023313725.1 Lithobius niger | reverse complement strand
GGGGGGCGGTGGGAGCGATCGCCCATCCTAAAACCGAATCAGACACAAGCTGGCAATGCTGTACTACTGTTTAAAATCATCTTCACTGACTGCGTAAATTTATTACGATTCCCTACGCAGACAGAGGCACACTTACAAAAGCAACATAATTACAGGTTTTTTACACTGTTTTTTTCTTCTTGCTTTTGTTCATTGTTATAGCCTACTATGCGCAATACAAAAAATGGACGAAAGCAAAATGAAAGGACGAAACCAACGTCAAAATAAAACCTGTAAAAATGTCAATTCTTTACCCTATACTGTTTCAGAAATGTTTCTCAATTTTTAAGACAGAATAACTCGCAGACAAAAATCCACGCCATGAAGAATCGAATAAGAAAGCTCCAAGAAACTAACAAATTTATTACACCTCGAGTATTTCAGTTGAAACATGAAAAAAAACTAAGTGGAAAAAAGAGCGCGCGTTACATAGTCTTGCTTCCGTGTTTCCCCCCACCGAGGGCCCCCACATTTGTGATCTGAGGCCAAGATTGGAATTTTATGCTTTCGACCCCTATCTGATGCGAAATCGTCCCTCCTAAAATTTCGCCCTGCATCTGCTACTGTAGTCATAAAAAAGTAAATGGAGGAAAATGTTGCCACAGCCAGAAACATGGTCAATGACGCTGCTGAAAGAGAAAGCAGGAGGGAGTTGGAAGCTAGTAAACTATTGCTACAAAAAAAAAACCTAGAAAAATCGGATGGGTGGAGAGAAGGGTGACAAAAACCGATTCCGAAACCGAAACACCGGTTTTGTGGGCACATAAAACCGAAAGCGGAACTGAAGTAAAAAAAATGAAACGACCCCTCCCTAATGTTAAGTTAGTAAGGTGGAGTGTTAACAGACCTACTCGCACACAGGCATTTTCCTTTATTTGGTAGCTTATAAATTAAGGAAAACTCAAAGCCAAATGAGATTCGAGATGTTTTTTTTTACAGATGGCTTTGTATAAGCAATTACAAAGGGCAATTTATTAAGGGGCAATTACATCCATTTTGACATGCATGCTTTACTTTAGGATCACTTACACAATAACTAAACACAAGAACTGCGATAAGAATACGTTACGTACGTCCGATACAACAATTTAATTACTGCATCACCAAAACACGATACGGAGACCACCGTTGTTTTGCTGGAACGCGCAGAAATTAATGCCGCATGATGTCACTCTTCGATTTCGATTCGCAGCCGATTGAGATAGCTCTATTGGGTGTGAGAGCTCAAGCTTCCGACGGCCTTAGCTGGCCACTACAACTGTCGGCCAGCTAAGGCCGTCAGACGCTCGTGCTCTCACAGCCAATAGAGCTATCTCAATCGGCTGCGAGTCGAAATCGAAGAGTGACATCATGCGGCTTTAATTTCTGCGCGTTCCAGCAAAACAACTGCGGTCTCCATGTCGTGTTTTGGTGATGCAATAATTAAATTGTTATATCGGACGTACGTAACGTATTCTTACCGCAATTCTTGTGTTTCGTTATTGTGTAAATGATCCAAAAGTAAAGCATGCATGTCAAAATGGATGTAATTACCCTTTAATGACTTGATGTGATTTCTGTATTATTAACATCTATTGTAATGTTGATGTTTTGCTCAGCTGCAAACCAAAACTGACCTTTCTGTGTAAGTTTGGATTTCAGCATATCAGTACCATTCAAGCTCAAGCTGCAGGTGCAAAGAGGCACTAACATAGTTAGCAGTTTTAGCACAAATACAGGTAGCTACTACTACCTTCTTTAATTATTGTATAAGGTTGAGGGAGGGATCTGTCTAAGTTTGTAACTTTCAAATCATATTGTGTAGCTAAAACTTCCTTGGAAATACCAGGAGCTACCTGAAAGTGGAAAATAGGGCTCGATGGAATGTCCATGATAATATTACTCCATGTTCCATCTCTCAATCTGAGTTAGGAGATGCGGCCAACTGTGTAACGACTGGTCAAAACTATTTGATGGGCTTTTAACCCTGGTTAAAAATATGCTGTATATGTTTTAACTTAATAAATAGATGTGATGAATATTACTCAGATTACGTTAGTCCACGCCTGCATTAACTCTCCATGGCACAGCGTTGAACGACCTGAAGTGATAATGGCGATGGCGTTTTCAAGCCATCACATGTCTCACATCCTGACTCAACTCCAGTTCACGTACGTTGAGGAAAAGTAGACGCCTGTCAGCATTGCTTTGGTAAAATAAGGTTGTGACGATGTTGAATCAAGCCTGGAGTCCGGAAACGAAATCCACATCTTCTATCCCAGATGGCCTTGTAACAAGGGATGAAATATGAAGCGATAGTTAAAGCATGGATGATCCCATGTCCAGTGGAGGTGTATGCATATTATAAGCTCCTCGAGATACTGAATTTAAACGGATATAGGAAGAATAGATGAAGACGCGCTCTGATTGTATGTTAACATGGCCAAATAGGGAGACCCTTTAACTTGTAGCTAGTAGACTAACATAAGACATGATCATTGTCTACTAAGTTCTGCATCAGGGCCTTCTTAAATTTACAGTAACGGATTTGCAGGCTAAGCAAATGACGTGAAATTCAGACCATTTTGAAATTTTTTTCTTAACCCTTTAACTACCATATTAACTTCCCGTGACACTTTTTTGGAGCGAAACAAGACCGAAAGCTGAGCGAAACTCCGTTTATGAATGCAATCTCTGTAATTGCATCAGTCCATAACGACTTCATTGATTAAAACCCGATTTGCACACTTAGAGAGACACCCAGAGGTGGTTTGTGAAAACAAAAATTAACTCGACATGATGTTGAGGAACAACGCTACACAGTGACGCACTGCACAAGCAAATGGACGCAGAAACAAAATGTGATGACGCAACTGAAAAGATCAGTCACAAACGCTATTTCCAATGCAACACGGGTTATTTGCATTCACACACGGGCTATTTTTGCACTCGCAAACAACTGCCTGTGCCCGATGTATTGTTTCAATATTAATTTTTTTCTTAAATAAATGTTTATGCAACTTTAATTTATTGTGCGATTAATAATCGCTTCGCTTCATTTTGTTGATACTGTAACTTGACGACGCCCTGGTTTAAGTCCTATACGTATATCTGTCAGTTGTGGGATTCGATCTGATATTCAGTTGGTTTGGAAACGATGGCGCTTACTACCGGGCTGTGCTTGCCTGCTATGCTTGGGGTCCCTTCACATAGCTTGGGCGCATGAGGGGTCTCATGGACTGATTTTCGATTGTTGTGTGAGCCATACGCCAATGTGTCAGTCAAAGGATTAATGTGGGTGTATTTTGTTGCACAAATCTTTGCTCAGTTTGGCATTGCAATCCGTCGTACATAGGCATAGTGGCTCAATTGTCCTTCTAATTTTCCTCCTTCCTCTCTTTATAATCTCATGCCTATACTAAAATAACGAGTGAAATATTTCCAAATCAAACCAGTTAGTCAGTCACGTTTGTCAAAGATGTTGCAACAATTTACCACTATGGTGGCAACCATGCTGCGTGACATCACTTGAGCAGCCGTCACAGTATCTTTAATCTTGTGGAAGTTATAGGGTATTGTGCATACTGGGGCACTGTATGGCATCAGGCTATCATGATGTACAAGCTGGCTGGCTATCCCACCTCAGATACATAATCCCAGCCACAACCATTCACGACCTTTTTGTGGTCTCGAGGCCTGAAGAGCCCACCTTTGGTCAAGTGACCACCACCATGGACAATCGTGACTCTTTCCTGGACAAGTAATTGCGAGAAGCTGAGATGAAAAAGATATAAATTCGCTCAATCAGGAGCTCCCTTCCGGTCATGTGACCACATCCACGGCTTGAAATCGTCGAGATGTGTGAAGACTTAATAATATAAATCCACTCTGGCAACCTCCGTGTATATTAATCCAAGATCGCCACCATTTACGGTGATAAACGAGATTATTGATCTTCCTGGCATTTGTTCACACGTAAGGACCAGTAATTATTTAGAGCTGGGGGAAGTAAAGAGGACAACGGGAACGGATTTTTCAAGCATTCTAAGGAAAATCTTAATTTTTTAGGTACAGTCGGGGGGGGGGGGGGGGCATCAGGAAAAATACTATCAGACACACAATACAAGCACAGTCTTAGGTCTAAAATATTACAGTTTCATCAGAAGGGTAGGGTAGGAGCCACAAGACCCCCAGAGCCCCATCATGTAAGTGTAGAAGATTTTGTAGTTCTCTGTTTTGATGCTAGCTGTTGGGTAGTGGTTACTATACACTTTTGGCTTCTATTAAAACCACAAGCCTAATCACAGCAAAAAAAAAAAAAACGATAAAAAACCAGGAGCTTTCACCCAGTCTTACTAGGCATTCTCAACTGCTACCACATTCAAACTTGGCTCCTCCCACTGTTGCTAAGCAACAACAAACCTGGGTGAAAGCTCCTGGTTTTTTATCTGTTTTTTTGCTGTGATTTGCTTGTGGTTTTAATTTCATAATTTCACAGTAAGTGTGGTTATACTTTTGGCTTGTGGGGGGGGGGGGGGGCATTCATTGTCTTGCAAGCAATGACAGAGGTATGGGCATGTTGTCTGAAACTGTGCATTACCATAACACTTATGAATCTCTATACAAAGGAGGTTCAAAAACACATGTTTGAATGTGTTCAAAGACTTGTTTTAAACCAGCATTGTTTTTCGTAAAAAAGTGCCACATTTTCCTTACAGTTGGGAACTTGTCGATGCGGACTGATGTATATTTAATTTTGGCTACAGAAAATCATCTATGGGTAGCTTCAATTGACATATTTTGGTTGATGGGAGAAGTCAGATTATTTTTGATCTTGAGTAGGTGGAGGACAATATTATTTTGGGGGACTTGGAAGGGGAAGTCATCGAAAATTTGGCAGTCACTTTATCAATCCCTCAATGTATCCCATCCCCCTGCCAAAAATGATGATCTGTTCCCAGTACTTCCAGAGACATGACCACATCTAGTCAATACCATATGTGTGTCTTCGTGACTATTTTGAAAGTGAACATTTCCCACTATTGGTAGTTCCATAATGCTCGTTTGGTAAGAGATACAATCTATAATGCACTCTTTGTTGCAAACTGTGAAAACTTTGCCTCGAATTCTTTATAGCTATTTTTTTTTCTTACAGGTATTATAGCATTGCATCTCAAGCAAGAACCACGAGCATCTCAATGTTTTATCAGCTAAAATCTTGGGAACTTGCAGTTTAAGAAGAATTTCCTGGAAAAGTACAAATACCAAAGGCTTGGTTTGAAGTTTGGTAGTATTGATAGAAGAGAGAGAGAAAGTCGAAGAATGGTATTTGTTGTTGTGTTTGTTTCATGTATTAGAGGCAGAGCATGTAGGTGCAAATAATCAAGGGTTTGCACAGGCATGGACCTACTGGGACCCACCCCCACCCCCTCCCGGAAATTGTGTATTTTCTCATTATTTATTTAAGAAAAGGATTTTTCATTGGGAAATATAAATGTTGTTTAACTGTCATAAATGGCAGACCATGAATCTGTGCCTGCCTCCTCCTCAACAAATTGTGTGAAGGCAAACCAAGCAGTGCTACATAAAAGTACAAACAACGTTTCGAAAATTTTCAAATTTCGTCATCAGGTTAGCAATAAAATTAAAGCATGGCAAAAGCCACTAAGCCATCCTATGTTAAAAGCATAAAACAGTCATTTAAAACGGATAAAAACCACCAATTTCTCCCCTCAAAAGAGTAGAAAGGGCAGCCGAAAAGGGGAGAAATTGGTGGTATTTATCCGTTTTAAATTACTGTTTTATGCTTTTAACGTAGGATGATTTAGTGGCTTTTGCCATGCTTTAATTTTATTGCTAACCTGATGACGAAAATTGAAAATTTTCGAAACGTTGTTTGTATTTTTATGTAGCACTGCTTGGTTTCCCTTCACACAATCTGTTACCGTGCTTTTTACTCCATTCCTCCCCAACAATGCAGACACAGGTTCAGCACCCCTAACTGCTTAGAATACGTATGCAAAAACCAAAAACACAATCAGGCCAACATTCTGTTGATAGCAAATTTTTGGTGAACTTATTTTTGATTCAGTTTTTCTGAAATCACCAGGCCTAAGTTAAGCACCAGACCTTTTCACTACAGGCAAGGAAACAATTTTGAAACACGCGCCACTTCCTGTATGTTGAGGGAGCTGCCATCACCGTAACAACGTACAGGAAGTGGCACGCATTTTAAAATTGTTCCCTTGCTTCCAGTGAAAAAGTCTGGTACTTGACTTACTGACTGATGAAGATAGATTTCTGGAAAACTGTTTTAAAAATAAGTCTATCGACAATTTGGAAACAGTGGAATGTTGGACTGATTGTGTTTTTGGTTTTTGCGTGCATGTTCTTATCAACCATCAGAGTATTTGAACAAAACTGGTCCTGGTCCTCCCCCAAATGTTTTCTGGCATACCCTACACTTTTACTACATTGTGTTAAGGAGTAATGAGCATACTGTTGTTCTGAGGTTGAACACGAAGTTCATAGAATCACGTGAGCATAGAGTGCATACAATTTTATTTTGATAGGAAAGTGGTGAAACCACGATTTGTGAGCCGTATCAGTGAGAAAATGCTTGAAGTTGTGGTGCAGTTAGGCACCAATCAATATGACCATTTTTTTTTTCAAAAGGGAAGTGAAAAAAACAAAAAAAATAAACGAGGTTTCCTCTAATCTCTTTATCACTCCAATACTGTATTCTAATGGGTCAAGTGTTGTTTAGGAAGGAAATAGATTTTTTACAACAGAATTGTGAATGATGAATTCCTGTCAGTACAAGCTTGCTGCAAATTAAATTACGCACAGAAAGCTTTCAAAAACTGACAGAAAAGTCAGCTCTAAAAAAATCTTTAAAGTACTGCCCGTTTCAATGCAAATTTACGACATACACGAGAAAATGCAGCAGTCTAGCAGTAAAGAGCTGTGAATTATCTTTTAGTGTAAAGCCAGATGGATATGGAATTGCATCCATACCATTGCATCCATACACTGTAGTTGGAGTGGTAAAGTCTAAAATCATTTCTTGGCACAAACAGCAATTTATTTTACAAACAACATTTAACCATTTTTAGCCTTTTCAACAACTGTGAGAAGCAGCTTGGCAAAACTGTTTCTTTTTTTAATTGGTCCTTGTAGGTTTGTGGTGAATGCCCTAAATCATGTGAACTAACCCATCGTTTTTACTTAGTCAACAACTTCTCTAAGTTCTTATCTCCCCGAAACAATCCTTGCTAAGAATTCACTGGAAGTGTTTTTGCCTTTTGAAGTAGTGATATCAATCGTCAAGTTCTTTCGCCAAGTTAATCCCGCCGAGTTAAATGAAAAACCTGAAAAATTGCGCACTGCAGTTTTCATGTATTTCATTTAAAGTTTGAAGTCTTAGTCGGTGAGATTAAGTGTGCGTTTGATATTACGAATTCAAACAGTGAAAAACTATTAGCGGAATCCTTAAAAATTCTTGTTTTGGAAAAATATCATGGTTTTTGTGTTGTGGTATGTCCAAATTTTAAGTTGTTATTTTTTTCATTAAAACCTATTCACAACTTCAGAAATTGTTAATCTGAACCAATAAAATACTTGAATACAAGGAATATGAGCCAATATTTTATTGGAATACGAGCCAATGAAATACTTATATAGAATTGTCTTCAGAACTAATGTCTAAAAATGTGAATATCTGTAATATACAAGCACTGACCTTAGATGGTTCTGCGTTTAGGTTACAGTGTGTTAATGAGGAAGCAGTTGTAGTGGAAGGATGAATTTCAAAAGGGCACCACCCAAAGCCCCACCCAAAAACCAGAAAAATAAATCGCACCACTAGTGCTACAAAATTTGGTGTAGAAATTACTAATTTGTTGTATTAGGCTAATAAAATTAATATTTAAAAAAAAAAACATTGAAAGTAATTAGACAAAATGAATTATGTGAGAATTGCTAATAAATATTACCGAGCATGCAATTCAGCATAAGAGGACAATCAGCAATTTGGTGTTTGTTAAAACTTAGACTGTCTGATGCTCCACTCCCACCCCCTTCCTCTGACACAGTTACACTGCATACCTACAAGCCCGTTAGACTCTGGCACCTCTTCTTTACTAATAGTCAATTTTCAAACTTGTTAGCCACATCAAAAGAACGTCAAGAAGATAGAGGGAGAATCATTCCCTACAGTTTTGAAATATATTTTATAAAGTGGGGAGAGGGGAGGAGGGATGGATATGAAAATGAGACAAAAACGTTATTTGTGGATTTTCTCCTTACTTTTTTTGTTTTTAGATAAAAACATGAACTTTGATTGTAAATTTATTATTATAAAATTTATTATATTATTATTATAACTTAAACTTACTAAAATTATAAATTATCATTTTCGTGGTTTAAAAAGATGGTGGATTTGTCTTTTCTGTGTTTTGATTTAACTAGTTTTTATTGTTGTAAGGCTTGAATTAATTTCTTTTTTCCCAACAGTGAATATTGAACTGAAGATGGCGGACGATTTGCTGTGGACTCAAGCTGGCGAACAGTTTGCCGTACACTCAAAATGGCAGTTTTCTGTAGACTCAAGACGGCAGACTCAGATGGAGACAGTTTGCTGTGGATGGAGACGTGTTTTATTCCTAGGATTACTGGATTCTCTTGGTGTTTAGATTTCATATCCCTCTAGCACCATTTGAATTCAGTTCATCCGGGGACAGTGTTGACAGCATCAAGAACCGTCGCAAGGGGTCCTTTTCCCTCCTTCATTCAAGAAGTGCTGAAGATCAACATTCTTCTCTACGAGTAGAAGCAAGTGTGTTCAGCTGCTGTTAGTTTATACTTTTGATTTGTGCGTGTAGGATCTACATCATTAAAAACGTACAATATGCGTGTGTGCATGTACCTATATTCCTATTGAACTAAGACTCCTACAAAGATGAGAGTAGCGCCAAATGAAAGATAATTAACTTACTCTTCAGAAGGCCTATTTTGATCGCTGTAAAACTTATTTTCACCCTCAAACAGGCGAAAAACTGCTCATAACGTTAAGTGAAGGCAACACTACATATAGATCTTAGAACTGGCTTTGTTTGAAGTGGCTGGACGCACGGAAAAAGCAGACCTATGGGTTTTAAAAGATTGTCAAACATCCGCGTTTTTGAAGCATGGAGGTGCTGGATTGAACGAGTACAGCGAGCGAAGCTTTTATTTGGCGCTACTTTCACCTTTGTAGGGGCCTTATGAGTGGAGAAGGCATTCGAACAAACGAATTGTACGTTTGGAATGATGTAGGTGAAATGCAGGCATGCTGAGGAATGTGATGAACGAACCGTGTGCAATAGTTGTGATTATCTTGCATGAAAGTACATCCATGTTGTGATGCTCTGGGGATCGAATAATCCATAAGAAGCAAGGATCGATGCCAAGGATCGACACCAACAGCAACATTGCTCTCACTGTACTTGATATAAATAATTCCCATATTCGTATCCCTATATTATCAACAATTTATGATTCTAAAATCATGCACCAGATATTTGCAGACCAGTTTGGTTTTTCGTATTTGGTATCGTTATGTAAAGTTTTGACTTGCCAATGAGAACAACACTGTATTAGGAGAAGTTATCAGAAATTGACGTGTACAAACAACACAAGTTGAGATTTTATAATACGTAGTCAATTTTGATGTAATGATGATGTTATTTTGCTATGTAGTAAACAATGGACGATCGTTTATACAGGGCACTAATTTAAACAGTGATCGTTGGCCACTTACTATTAAAAACCAAAAAAAATGTTTACAAAGTTAAACTTAAAGTTAAAAGTTAGTAAGCTTTTAAACTCAGACACATAAAGTAAAGGTTATAACATTTTTACTCTGGGCTTTTTAAAGCCCAAAACAATGTGCCAGCATTGTGAGCCAACACTGATTGGACACTATCAGAAACGAACCTGGCTTGATAGTATGGGGCACATGTTTGTTGTTATAGTGATTGTAAACATGGCAGTCAGACGGCAACACCTATTACAGCACTGTTACTAAATATTCTGATTTATATTTATTGAGACGTCAAAATGATGACGCGGTTGTCAGTTGGGGAGCCAGCATGACTGTGCACACATTGTTGATGTATCGCTGTGAGTCGAATAAATAATATGAACCCAAAAAGTCATGGAAGTCAGTTGATTTGAACAAGATAAGAATCCATAGTTCTATAGTGGTGGCTGAGCATACCAAAAAAACAAGGATTATTGGAGGATGGAAAAGATAAAAGAAGATTAGGATTGATGGCCGACACACCTTCAACAAGCCATACAGTACCAGTGAATTTATAGTGCCAATGACAACCACTAAATTTTGAATGGGAAGTCAGGTCGAATGGATGAATTATGAGTAACAAAATGAAAAACTGAATGTGCCAGGAAAATTTCCTTACATGAAAGTGAATTTACTCAAAATTGAGCAACCAACATATATAGTCTATGGTGTCAAACTTTCGCAGTCCGTCAGCGACAGAATGGCAGAGTGCAACCAAGTCTCTCAAGACAAGCCCAACGTGGAGATCGCAAAATTTACTGAGAATCGGGAAAGTACAATGAAGAAAAGAAATCGCGATGTGGGAAACCTGTGCGAAAGTATGTGAGCCGCGAAAGTAAGTGCCGGCACTAAGTATGGCTGACCAAGTGCTTTACGATGTATTGGGTGCCATGACTTGGGAGGAGCATGAGCTGCTTCAAGAAAAGGGATTTGCAGCAGGGTATTTCGATATAAAGCATGCAACAGGAATAGTCCCTGTCGGGTACCACGATAGAACTACGGATTCTTGTTCAATTAACTAACTTCATTACTTTTTGGAATTTTATTCTCCGCACAGCAATACATCAACAATGCACGCACAACCATGCTGGCTTACCAACTAACACTGCGTCATCCTTCATGACATGACAACAGACACAAAACGGTTATAGCAGTGCTGGAGTAGGTGTTGCCATCAATTATGTTTACTGTCACTACAGCTAGTTTGATGAATCACTTTGCATCTGTGACAATTTTTTGTCCTTTTCAGATCTTTTCCTCAGCAAGGAATGAATCATTGTTATTATTAGTATTTTTGTGGCCCATCAAGTTCTATTTTTGGCATTCAGTGTTATACTATTGTTGTAATCAAGTATACAAGTCAAGTCATTACGTATATGAATCCATGTTTAGTTGAAGGCTAGTAGTGACAACTTCTTTCTCTCAAAACGTTAAACCGTTGTTTTCTGGTGTTGAATGCTAAATATTAATGTGCCAGAAAATTTGAGGAATTGTGCAGATTGATGGTGTTTACCGAATGGACAACACAAAGTCGTGCTTTAGTGCTGTGGATAATGGATGTTAATACAAAAAGGTTGTCTCAACAAGCACCTGGCTAGTGGTCTGCCCGCCAAGTCATTGTCAGTTTGCATGTGTTGATTGTCAGACTTTGTTATTCAATCCATCATTATTAAATCACAATGTTCGCTGTTGGCCAGTGGCTACCCTGTGTATTTCTTGCTTTTGGCTACCCTGTGTGTTGCTTGCTTGTTTATTTATTTATTTCTTTGTTCAAAACCTCCATAATCACAGCAGCTAGAGACTGATTAGCTCAATTATCTGCTTCAAAACGTTGTCCGTAGTTGTGTCTTCGGTTCATTTTGTGGTTCGTAATAGTTGTGACTTTCATCTTTGATCATAAACTCGGTTATATTCGGGAAATATCCTCAAAAACAAGAAATATCCTCGAAAATCATAAATATACTCGAGCGTTTAATAAGGGACAACAAACTATTCACTTGAACCTTGCCTCAGAAGATGTTGAACAAATCCAGGACAAGAGAATTGGTGTTGAACCATTAGTTTAAATTAAATTACACAAATATATGAAAAAAATTAAACATTAAGTATGAAATTAGGTAAATAAAATTAATTGACTGCTAGAAGGGGTTTGATTTTGTTTCTTCTGAGTTCACTCGGTAACAACTTCTAAACAGATACAACATTACACAAAATAATTTATTGTTTGTTTTCTATAGCTCATAACGGTTGATGGTTAAAGGCATCTGTCTTGTAAGCTACATGCCATGAACTCGAATCTGGCCCAAACTGCAATAAATTCCAATTTTCAGGATGCAGTTTTTGGTTAATAAGGTCAGAAAAATCATACTGCAGTGCTTGCCTATGATGTATTGGGACTGTGATATTATTAACTGTGATAGATGATTGCCTATGTTTAACAAGACCTTCAGTTAGGTTTACTATTAGTGTGTGGCGACTGTGGTTAATGTGTTTTACCTTGTTTATGCACGTTGTATTTGTTATTATTTTCTCACGACATGATTTACCCAAGTTGAAAGTTTGAGCAAACATGAATTTCAGTGGATAACGACACCACTGGCAAATTGAAGCAAATAAATATTCAGATAAAAATGTTTAGTGCAGTGCACGATAGAGGTTGTACGCCGTCAAACATTTTCAAAGAGATGTACGCCGTTTTCTTCAGTGGCGACTTGAATTTCGATGGTAACATAGAATTCCACTGCATCGCAGCCACTTCGCTCCATCTTTCAATGTTATGTACTAAGTTTGTATTTTTTGGTACGTTATGTCTTCTGTCAGCAATCGGACCGCACCAACAAAAATCTTGAATTTGAAGTACAAGCCTCTGGGGTGCATATAGATTGGATGTAAGTACGTTATAATACCTAGACTGGTGTACCAATGCATACAGTGTACTGATTAGATGAGAGAAACTATTCATTTGAACGTTGGATATGAAAATGCCTGCATAACCATGGCCAGTAGAAATTATGGTCAAACACGAATTTTGTTGGGTAACATCTACATTCTACAACTGACAAAGTATGGAATGACGCCGTGTCATCAAGCACCAGTGAGCCACTCAGCTATATCTTGCATCATTAAAAGCAGAGGCGGGTTTAGCATTTTGCTGCCCCAGTCTACACATGTTTTTTTCCAGCCCTCCTCCCCCCCACCTTGTTTTTTGATGTTCACGATCATAAGTACCAATAACACAGCAATTTATATTTTTTAAATGTCTTTTGGTTTCTGATTTCTTAAAATAACTAATAGACGGAACTTTTTTAACTCGTTAAACTATTTTATACTCGAAAAATCACCTATATCACACTTAATTTCACAATCCCACGAGATAACAAAATTTCAGCAAATTTTCGATAGTCAGCAGTCCTGGAGGTGTAATGGCTCAGGCGACTATCATCTTCAGGCTCCACAACAACTCAGTTCACTACTTCGTAACGACCGTTCGTTCACTACGAAGTAGTGAACTGTGTTGTTGTGAAGCCTGAAGATGATAGCCGCCTGAGCCATTCTACCTCCAGGACTGCTGACTATCTAAAATTTGCTGAAATTTTGTTATCTCGTGGGATTGTGAAATTAAGCGTGATATAGGTGATTTTTCGACTTCAAAATGAATTTTCACAGTAGACCATGTGACACTTTCAAACTATTTTATACGCTTTAAACTTTTTTTTTTTACAAAATTTGCGCCCCTCAGATTTTGCTGCCCTGGGCTATAGTCCCCTAAACCGCCCTGTAAATCCGCCCCTGATTAAAATTGCTTGCGTGTTAATTAATTAATTTTTTTTTTATTTGTGTAACTACTAATCCGCAATTAGTAGATTTGATTAGAATTGACCAAGAATCAAAAGTTAGCCCGATTACAGTGTAGGCTCGTTCTTACCTCATTATTCTTCATAATTATGTTGAGAAAGATCGTGGAGAAATGATAATTCTAAGCTTTGGTTTTGTAACGAAAAATACAAACAGTGCCTTTCAACACCACCAAACGAATCAGCAAAACTCGTGAGTGCTGGAGGCAGTTCGGTGCGTTAGGCAGTGTTGTTAGGTTCTGCGTGATGTCATCTCCGATGACACTTGCCTCTGCAGTAAGTCCCCTCCCCCAACAAGTAAGTACCCCCCCCCCCCAATATATCACCAGAAAATAAAATTAAAAGAAAAAATTTGTAAGCTAAACTTGAAATCAAATGAATAGACTAAGCTTATTTTTTTTTAGCATCTTTGTAGTATATGTGGAGCCTAATTTATTTTATGTGTTTATGGGGCGTATTTTACAAAAAAATTGGACTGCATTGAAGCTTATGTTACGGTCAGATTGAATTTTAAACAGAATAAAAATGCCTAATGCAGCTCCCTAACATGCCCTCTGTCAGTCTCCCGCCCCCCGAACAATTCAGACCTGATTCCGTCAATGTAGTCCGGCACGCATGCAGGAGAAACTAGTTTGAGAAAGGCTGTTACTTAGCACACACTCAAATATCCACCACGCGCAACAATTTCAGCTGGCTGTTTGTGTCATCACTAGTCACGTTGAAGGTGTGATGTCATTTCTGTTATTTGGAATGCTTGTTGAGTTTGTTGACTTCTGATTGTAGTTAGGAAGGCACTGAATGGCTTCCGTAACAGCACGGCGTGATCGTGATGTCACTTGTTGAGTAAAACTGTTCAACATTCGTGAGTTTGGTTCGGTGGTTTGGAATGTATTGAAAGACTGTATGCTGTGTGCAATGCGTATCTTGCAAACATTTATGTCAACTTGGAAAATGTCAAGTGTTAATACTTTTTGTGGCTTGTTCAGTGTTTTCCATGTGACAAACTAAGGACTGGGATTTCCTGGCTAAAACTTTTATTCGTAAAAAAAAAAAATGAGTTTACATTGTTTTGGCCTGGTATTTTACCAAGCAAACAAACTGCGTTAAAGACGACATTATGAAATACAAGATACACAAATCTGAGAAAGAATGAAAAGACAACTGCCCCGACTAGAACTCGAATCCAAGACATACCGCGCACTAACCAGGCACTCTAACCACTGGGGCAGACTCTAGTGTCAAGTCTTCTGCCAAGCTGAGAAGCTGTTCAACATTTCTTCATGGTGACCTAAAGGCCACAAACATATACAGGGGTTCCCATAATGTACAGCGGTATTTTGGAAACCACAAATGATATCAACAAACGGGTTTTCTTTAAACTGAGAGCACAACTCACCAAGTTTTCGCAATGCCCACTGCATCCTTGCATGCAACAAAGGGTGTTGGCCAAGTTGAAATCTGCATACGCAGCATATTTGTTATGATATTAGCTTTGCGTGTTCTATGGCTACAGTCAATTATCGCCGTTCAAAGGTGGCATCAGATGGAACATTCTGGATCTGAGGCACCTACAGGCAAAACTATTACTAGGTAGATGCAGCAGATCAATGAAACCACAAGTGTGTTACTTAAGAAAGGCCAAGGCACACCAACCAGCTTAAATGATGTTCAAGTTGAAACCATTCCTGTACGTCTTGTTCGCAGCCCACGGACATCCATCTAACAAGCGTCTAGAGAACTCGACCTTTCAAAATAAAGGATGAAGTTTATCTTACCCCAGTAAAAAAATGTTCCATGAATATCGACAAGAAATTAATGACGCCATTGCTTTGGTTACCGTATAAATGTTAGAAAAGTACGCGGTGGGAAATCGAATACCGTTTAGGTATCCTACGTGTTACAAAGGGTGCTCACGCGGAGACTTATTAAACTTTGTGAGTTAAGCTTTCAGTTTAAAAAAACCGTTTGTTGATATAATTCATGGTTCTCGTTTAATTGAACAATGAAATACTGGAGGATGTACTGGGACACCCTGTATATGTTTATGGCCTTTTGGTCACCACGGAGAAAGGTTGAACAGCTTGTAAGCTTGGCAGGAGCCTTGACGAAGGAAAGCAACTTGCTGCTCGGCCGCCCAACTAGGAATAATGCGAAGCATTAATAGCAGTGAGCAGCTACTAATCTAGGTTGGAACCTGTAGCGAAGGACCACCCCGGGAGTTAGAGCACCCGGCTAATACACCGATGTCCTGGGTTCAAGTCCCAGACTGGTCAGTTGTCATTTCTTTCTTTCTCAGATTTGTGTATCTTGTATTCTCACAAGGTCAGTCTTTAATGCACACTGTTTGCTTCGTCAACCTCTGCCTTGTGATGTTTTCTTTACTGTATGGAATTTTATGTTTTGGAGACGTGGTAAACCTTTCCAGAAATTTACTTCACAACTTCCTACTATCTCTGGCAATTTATTTTGCACTTGGTAATCAAAAGTTATTCCATAATCGAAAGTCAGATTTAACTCAATCCTATGCCATAACTTTGCCACTAGCGATGCTGGTCACAAATCAGCATAGCAATGAGTTTCGATTTCCTTCTTTCCATTATCAGAAATGTTTGAAAACGTTGCTCAGTACTAACATACTTTAAATGAGCACAGGGACGATGCTAGAATCACTTTATTGGGGAGACGGCAGAGGGGCAGCAATTTTAGCCAGGGGGCGAAAGGAAAAATTCTACTTTAGCGGTCCCCCCACCCCCACCAAAAAAAAAAAAACAAAATAACACTTGTAATTCTCTTTTTCACACCGAACGTTCTTAACTGCTTCATACCCCATTTTGTTTGGAACATTTTTTTTTAATCCAGCGGAAAAAAGGTGATTTTCCAAGTCTTACAGTAACAACAAGTGGGCTCTATTGATGTAACCTCAAGGCCTTCCTGTCGCTGTGAAATAAACTATAACGTAGTTTTCTTAATAAATAACCAGAATTGTCTTCGTTTATAGGTTTGATTTTGATCTGATGGGTGGGGGGGGGCCAGCAAAAAATGGGGGGGGTGGGCGCCCCCCCCCCCCCCTTTAGTGTTGTCCCTGAATGAGCACTACATTTGATCGTGATCTGACATGTGGCCAGAAATTAACTCCCAAGACAGAGTTGAGTAATGAACAATGCCGGCTTCAGTAAAAACGTGGGAAATGTCCAATCACACCCAATATACTAAATGAGCTGCCACCATCATTTTTAAAAGAAAAAAAAACAGACATCTATTGAGTAATTTAATGAGAATGCCTGCAGAACCATATCTCTGCAGTAAGAAATTGTAATTTTAGAGCAATTTTGAAATCTACATTTGATTTTCCATTTAGTTTCAGACTTTGAAGAGAGAGAAGAGACAGACTACAAATACAAAACGTTATAAAGTGGATGGGTGCACCTTCACCACAGACAGAAATCATTTGTCCATTATTATCTCACCATACCTGCACGTCTAGAATAATTGAAAGACAGCTATAGCTTCTGACTCACACCCAGCCTTAACCATGGCACCAGAGGAACAATTTTGCTAGGTAAATCCCAATGGAAATTCCTAGATTCTTGTACATGCCATAATCGCGACCCATCACAGGGGTGCCAAAAATGCCAGGGGTGGTTAAGGCCGGACTCGAACCCGGGACCTCTTGCACATGAGACGGTCATGCTAACCGTCAGGTTATCTTGCCCCAGAATTGAAAGACTGCCTGCCATCACTTTCAAATCAAGGCTACCTAATGCTGCCAAAATTTGCTATTCTTTCTTTGTGTACAGTCCTCAAGTAACTGCCAACATGATAGTCCGATGCAATTAGCACTATTGGTCGGAAAAAAATTCCATAAATTCCATAAAATCCCACTGGAGCTTTTGCCGTCATTTTGAAAAAATGGCCGCCACCGGGTACCAAATTGTACATTTTCTTAAATATCGCACAAACTATTACTCCTTCCGAATGTTTTATTGAGAAGTAAATTAAAGACAACAAAAATCTTTACAAGAATGGTCCGTATGATGTATTCGCTAAAATCAACCGTTTTTTTTTTTTTTTTGCAATCTACTGGTTTACTGAAAACCTGATGAATTTTGGAAAAAATGGCCGTCGCTGGCTACCAAATTATCTATTTGGTAGGGTGGGGGGCTGAAAGAAGTTTCACGTACCCAACCAATTCACCTCTTTGGTTTCAGTTAGTACATGGGTACAGGAGTCTAAAAATCCCATGTCACAATTTGTCATACCACCCCCCCCCCCCCCCCCCAAAAAAACCGGATTTTTTGCTGTAGTCTTTAACCGTCAATCGTTTAACCGTAATAAAGAGCATAATGTGAAGCAAAAACGTTCAGCACACAAATGTGATCAACATCTTTTACGTAATAGCAACCCTTGAGCCCTGAATTCATATTTGAAGTATGTCACCCTTAATTTGCGCGAAAACTCCTTTTTTTTCAATTGGTTGTTAGTGATTTTCGTGTTCGAAGTGTTCTTGCAAGCTATCTAATAGCCCGAAATGAATATGCTTAGGTTTTATTGAAAGTTGGAGATCTAGACCTATTCTTTCCATCAATCCTAACCGAAATTGTTTAGCTTAGATAGGAATCATCCTACGCCTATTTAAAGGTGAAGAAGTAATGGTATAGCAGCGAAAGTATATGGTAGTTTTCGAATTCAAAGTGCTGTTGCGAGCCCTCTAATAGCCCAAAATTGACAGGCTTGGCATTTTCTGAAATGTGGGGCCTATTCTTCCCATCAATTTTGACCGAAATTGTTTAGCTTAGATAGGGACCGTTCTACGCCCATTTAAAGGTGAAGAGGTGGTGGCGTAGAGGCGAAAGCGAATGGTGATTTTCAAATTCAAAGTTCTCTCGCGCGCCCTCTAACAGCTCGAGAAGGACATAAGATATTCTGAAAGGTGGGGATCTATTCTTTCCATCAATACTAAATAAAATTGGTTAGGTTAGTTGGGAACCGTCCTATGCCTATTTTAAGGTGTAGCTGTAATTGGTGTAGCGACTAGTTCCAATTTAAAAGTGCCATTGTAATGGTCATATTTGTATTTGTACCTAAGGTAAACAATTTCGGTTAGGATTGGTGGAAAGAATAGATCCACAACTTTTAGAAAATCCTAAGCATGTCCAATTTGTTTCTATTAGAGAGCTCAAAGGAGCACTTTGAATTCGAAAATCACCGTACACTTTCACCACTATGTCATTACCTCTTCACCTTTAAATGGACGTAGGACGATCCCTATCTAAGCTAAACTATTTCGGTTTGGTTTGATGGAAAGAATAGATCCCCATGTTAAAAAAATCCTAAGCATGTCCATTTCGGGCTATTAGATGGCTCGCAAGAACACTTCGAACACGCAAATCATTATAACAACCAATTGAAAAAAGGAGTTTTCATGCAAATTAAGGGTGATAACTTTAAATACGATTTCGGGGTTGAAGGGTTGCTTTTACGTAAAAGATGTGTATCACTTTGTGTGTTGAATGTTTTCGCTTCACATTATGCTTTTGATTTGTCGAAGGTCAAAGAGTTACAGCCAAAAACATTTTTTTTTTGGTAGGGGTATGGAAAATTATGACCTGGGATTTTTAGACTCCTCTACCCGTGTACTAACTAAAACCAAATGGGAAAATTGGTTGTCAGTTGTGAAACTTTTCAGCCGCCCACCCCACTAAATCCTAAATAGAAAATCTGGTAACCAGCGGCAGCCATTTTTTCAAAATTCATCACGTTTTCAGTAAACCAGTAGACTGAAAAAAATAAAGGTTGGTTTTAGCCAAAACATCATGAGGACCTTTCTTGTAGAGATTATTGTTATCTTTAATTTACGTCTCTATAAAATTGTCAGTAGGAGCAATAGTTTGTGCGATATTTAAGAAAATAGACAATTTGGTAGCCGGTAGCTTCCATTTTTTTCAAAATGGCGGCGAAAGCTCCAGTGGGATTTTAGAGTACTTTTAGTATGTTACTCGGGGAGCATTTCTGGGCATATCTGCCAAGTTTCATCTTTATGCGAATTTTTTCAAACTTCATCCTAAAAAATGACCTAATTGCACCAGACTACTAGACCCACAGTTTTTTTACATGCCTTAACACAGTTATATCTTTGAAACTTTGTAGGTATTTTTGCTTCGATATTTGGTCGCAAGTTAGTTCTTGGCCTCTGATGCGTGAATTATAGATTTCCAGTCAAACAACTCACCTAAAATAATTTTCAAAGTCGTCAGGCTTAGCATTGCAAATTAAATGCTGTAATGTCTTTTGAAGTATTACCAAATCTAGGACGTAGCAACTGAGATTATATTGGCTGCTTCTTCATCAGCAAATTAAACGTATTTGCTACTGTGCGGACCCCATTTAGGAGTTAAGCATCCAAGACCCTTTCTTTATCGTTGTTCTGTGCTTTGTCTTGGGTTTTGCAGCTGCCGACTGCAGATGACATTCCAATCGAAAACTATTTACGGTTGTAGCCACAATACTTTAGTTGTATTCAGACTTAACCACGTAACTTTTAATGAATACTGTGTAGTTGTAAACAACGTAACTACCTGCATGGTTTTAATCCTTGTAAAACACCTTGCGGTTACTATAATGCCCGTGCTATTGTTAAGTTTTGTTGAGTTCTCACTCCACCATTACCAAATCGAAAAACAGTCCACTTGAATTTAGTTGTTTCTCGGCCTATTTTTTTAACAGAAATGTTCTCCCTCATTCGTCCCAACCTAGATAATTATCGCTTTTGTATGATCATACGAGTTAAAGTGGCACTATCACCGTTTGAAATGAGAACGAAAATACCGTGGCGCCATCTAGTGGGAATGATATTGTTAATCTTTATAGCTTGCTGCCCGGTGCACGAGGATGAACCAAATTTTCAGTCAATAATTAAGGAGGTCGTGGCTTGTTTGTTTCGTTAAAAGAAATGCCGTTATGCATTCCTTCGCTTGGTGCAAGCAAGAGCTAGATGGTACTGCATAGCGCTAGATGTTGTCAGATTTCGTCTGCTTTCAATCGGTGATAGTGCCACTTTAAGTTGTGTTCCAAGGTTAATTAAATATATATATCTTTTACAAGGTTGTTCCGTCCC
>JAHWFP010191945.1:48758-61279 GCA_023313725.1 Lithobius niger | reverse complement strand
AAAAAAAAAGGATATGCTCCTCATAACGTGTGTTCCTAAAAGCTAGTGTGAAATGTTGCTTACCTGCACTACGAACACACTTGGTATTCAACTAGTGATAACTGCAAGGGACATTGTTTAACTTCAATCCACTATAGTTTAACAGCTTCATAAATTTATTCAAATTTAAAACATGTCATATAAAGCAGAGAACTTTCACCTTTTGAAAACAGTTTGAAGATTAACTCGTGGCAAATATTCCTAAGAAGTGCTATGAAAGTGGGGAACAAAATTTATTCAAAGATTAAAACTAATCATAACTGACAGAACGGAACAAAATAGAAGTAAATTAGCTCTTTAAGGCTAAACACGAAATGCACAATAAAGCACTGCATAAATTAGTAGTTCAATCTCTAGAACCAGTTATTTAAAGTTACAGCCCATTACAGGAAAGAAAGAAAGAAAATATTAAGAGCAACCATAATGTAAGAAGAATAAATTCGTAAGGGATTAATGTTAGATTTGTTTCAGTTCGTTTTTGCACTGACTAGGTGAATCTTTAAAATTACTTATTTACATGATTAAGTTGTACGCCAGCGCTACTAAACATCTGCTCTTAGACAAGCTGCCTTTAACAAAATGGAAGTCCTAGGAAAATGGGTCGAGCCGCGCTGTTGGACTACAGCGACCCAACACAGTACTTACTTAACTTCGACATTACTGACGACTAACAAACTTGACCATACTCGCTGCCAGCAGTGTGTCTACACTACTTTCTAGTTACTGTACATAAGCTAACTAGAATATACCACCCAGCTGTAAGTTTTCAGCCCCTACACAGCTAATTAAATTGTACATAATTGCTACATGTAATGCTCACAATACAGCTAATAGGCTACTCCAGCTTCATTCATAACCTGTGTCAGTCATTGCAGCATCACAAAGGGCCGTTATCTTCCTCTCCTGATCCGCTACCTAGAAGTGTAGTCATGGAAACTATAGAAGTTGTGCTCCATTTCTGAATAACCCTCTGTGGAAAGGGTATGGGAGTTTCAGCAGAAGCCATCCCACTTGTTCTCTCAACAGTACTCCTGTGACGAACCACTGTTCCATTGCTGTCTGATACAGGAATGTCGCTACTGTCATCGGTCTTGTGCTTCTTATTCTTCTTCTTCTTTTTCTTTTTTGCTCCCTTAGACCCACTTGCTTCTTCAGCTGCAGGTGCAACTGGAACTGGAACTGGAAGAGGCGGCAAATGATTTGTTGCAAGAGCTTTAACGTCTGTCGAGGGCATGTCCTGCACTTTTGCAGTCTTTCGACTTTTGTTCTTTTTCTTCTTCTTTTTAGCACTACCTGGTGATTTGCTATTAACGTCAACTTGTCGTACAGCATATGACAAGTCTAACTTTCCTTCACCATCACTCAATACAACACGAACGTCTTTTGTGGTTGAGTGAACTATCACATCTGGTGGATGAACATCGCCACTGTTTAATTTGGTATCGAATTGTGGATCTGCCTTAGTGTCATGGAAAATATTGGCAGCACCCATGTCAGCAGCAACCTTCTCTTCATCATGTACAAATGAAGGATTGTCAACGCCGGTTTTGAGTGCTGTTGTCGTCAAGAGGAGATTTTGTGCTTCTTTCTTTTCTAGGTCAATGTCGTGCTGTTGATACATTGTTGGTAAGGTGTTACTTGGATCAACCACTTCACTGTATGTTGGTGGTTTTTCGTTCGTGTCGTTCTATATAAACAGCATGGATAGAGTATTAATAACACATTGGTTATAACTGACCAAAGAAAATGAAACGTGAAATGAAGTGTTTTAATAATAATTGACATTGCATAACAGGGAAATACTCACTTTCAAGGCTAGACACTGAGATCTTGTTTTACTAATTTTTGACAAATGACTTTGAGACTCACATTCCGACTGATTGCAGATCCAGTTTTTCGTAACTGCAGCTGTAGACCACTGATATAAGTGAGCGTCGGCGCGATGTGGTTGATCTTTTTCCATTAGTTTTCAAGCATGCCTTGTACTTTTGGGTGCACGAGCCTGTGGTTTGTCAGGTAGGCTGTGGGTTGAAGATTCATCAAGGGAATTATTAAATTTTCCATCTGTTTGATAGCAACTGACTCTATCGCCCTTTAAATGTTGATTTTTGGGGGGGATTTGAAATTAGCATGGCTTGGGCTTCCTTACAGTAGAAGCCTCCTTACACGCTGGGTGTTTTCGTGGTTCGCTGCGATACCATTCTGTAATTGTCATGGTATCTGAATTGGTCCGAGTTTCGAATTTGTATGCCCCATCTGGTTTCTCCTACATATAATGAGGGGGATTCTTTGCAGGATATCAGATGTACTCCATTCTTTGTGGTTAGGCAGTTTGGCACCATCTAGCTGCGGGTGACTTTCGGTATGGTGCTCTTATGGTTCGTTGTGGTGTTAGTTTATAACTGTTTTGTGTGGTCAGCTGTCTTAGATTTACTGCCAGTGTGGAATGTATGATTGTGAACGTGTGTTGGAATCATGTGTTTATCTTTCTTTGTGGGTCTTGGTGGTTGTTGTTCACTTTCCATGGGAAGCAGTTAGTTAGTTCCTTGGCTCTTTGCGTTGAAGCAGACAGCTGACACTGAAAACAGTGATAAACTTACACCCACAACCAACCATAAAAGCACCATATCGAAAGTCACCTGCAGCCATATGGTGCCAAAGTGCCTCACCACCAAGAATGGAGTATATGTAATACTAATACCCTGCAAAGAATGCCCCTTGGTATATGTAGGCAATTATTAGCTGCCTCGATCATGCAGATTACTGATTTTTCAGTACTTCTACTTTGGTTTTCAAACAGGAACACAAGAACAATATTTTGGTAAAGCGTACATCTCATTAAGTAAATATGTAAGAGAAACCAGACGCGTACAATTTAGAATACTGGACCACATTTCACACACAAGGTCTAGAAAATTAAAGAATCGTATTGCAGCACATCACGAAACCACCCAGCATGAGATCAACTGGAAGAAAGCCCAAACCATGCTAGTTTCAAATTCCTCCGAAGATCAACATTTCAGGGCGATCGAGTCTATTGCTATCAAACACATGGAAAATAAAAAATAAAAATTCCCTTGATGAATCTCCAGCCCCTAGCCTACAGACCAATCCACAGGTTAGTGCACTCAAAAGCTCAAGACATGCTCGAAAACGAATGGAAAAAGATCAACCACTGACTCGTAAAGATCAGTGGTCCACAGTTGCAGTTAACGAAAAAGCCATCTGTAAGCCAACAGGAATGTGAGTCTTAAAGTCAACTAAGAGGCAGCTTGAAGAAGGTAAACGTCATGTGATTGTGTTATATGTTTGTCGAAAGTTAGCAACACACGATTTCAGGTTTATTTAACTTGGAAAGTGCGTATTTCCGTGTTCTACAATATCAATTTTTTTTCGCAAGGTAGACATAAAATTTTATCTAGGCCTACATTTTCCCTTTCGGTTCAAGTCAAGCTCTTGTTTTTTGATTGACCCTGCCAAACTATTGTCAGTATCGCAAACTTTACACAATAAATATCTATTTATGCAACGGACAGATGTTTCTGTCTATTGTTGGTAGATCTCGTGCACCCTGTTTGTTTCTTAAGGGAAGCGAAGTCATAAAAAAAAATTCAAGCGCACGATTTTTGGATACGCGGGTGCTCCTATAAAAACAAAGGTGGTTTTTTTTTTATTTGCCCTTATCAATGAGTAGGTTAATCAACATTTACATCAATAGTATTTTGTGGTACATCAGATAATCAGTACCAATGTGAGAGGTAAGGAGTGATTGACAAGACTTAAGAAGATTTTTTTTTAACTTAAAAACTCCACCCAGTCCAAAGAAATAAAAAAAAATTCTAAAACACAGTTTTCGGCACCCAATTTCTTTACCTAGCGATTTTACCTGTGCATTATATTAACTTGCATGCAATTATTGTAAACACAATTTTGAAAAGCTGATTTCAGCATTAATACCAAGAATGAATAGTAAGCTGCAACGAGATCAGCAAAGCATGATTATTGGCAGGCAAGGGTTTGATCTTATGAGCTTGTGAGTTATTGAAACCCTTTATTTTTTCCAAATTGTAGTTACTAGTTCGTATTATTTTAAAGATTTACAATTTTTTTTCGGGTCAACATGCCGAGTGAGAACTCACCTGTTTCGTAGCTGTATTTCCTTCTACATCAGATGGATTCACTTCTGGTTTTAAGCTACCGCCACCGATATTGGGACTCAAAGCTGTCAACTCTATGCCAGTGGCCCATGTCAGCTGGCTTAGGGCATCATGTAGGTTAGTTCGTCCTACTACCGGTGTCGCTTCGTCATCATCATCTGGGGCTGGATTGTCACCTTGGCTGGCTCTTATTTTGGCCATCAATTCTTCTCCTTTACAACCCACATCCCGCAGTTTAGTGATGACTTTCTTTCCAACTCGCTGCAAAACACAAATGTTGGTTTAATTTAATATGTCAAGATTTTGCCTGATAAATAAGAGCAACGGCAGTTTTTATCATTTTTGTACCCACATGCCTATTCATTGAGTGTATGATGGAAAGAATTACATTTTCGTTAATAGGTGACTGTCACTTTTATTGTCAAACAACAAAATGACCTACATTGGCTGTCAATGTCTTAATTCAGCAATGTTTTAATGTTGTTTGTTGGACTTAATATTGAGCCAGTTTATTGCTAAGCTTTTTTTGCAGCAGTAAAAAAGTACTTGACCGTTTCTGGTTAATGAACACATTGAAATACTCAAATTCAAGTTTCTTTGGTTTGATGTTCTGCCACTATAATTAGAAATGCTTCAGTGTTCGGGACATTGCTGGTGAAAACAAGACTAGTGGCAACACAAATTTCTCAATGTGATATTTGATATGTGTGCATTGTAAATTAAAGCCAATTCTCAGCTAAAGTTTTCTTCAATACATCCAGTTAAATTAGAAGTAATCCTTGTTGACGGCAGTACCAATTAACACCAAAATCACCAACCGCAAAGTCAACAAAATTGTGTAACTTGATATTATTTAATTTATTTATCTGACTGAGCAAACGAAGAGAGTGGGATCCAGTTTTAACTTGACAATTTGGTATTTCGTGCTGTCTGTTTGCCTGTCACATAGTTATCACCAAATAAGGGAATTAATTCAAATGAAATTTGGTCTTCTAACTTCATTACATGGTTTTGTGCTGAAATCAATTGCTGGGAGGATGGCATCCAAAGCTAGGTCCGAAGGTAATCTCGGACAAACAAAATTTGTAGGACATATGAGAAGTTTTAAAACGCTTTGAGCAAAACGCTATGAGCTTTGTGAAGTCTCAAGGCAGTGAAAATGAAACTTGCGGAAATTATATTTAACCAAGTGCTTTATTTTATAACTATTCCATCGTATGGTTACACAGTATTAGACAAGTGGATAAAATTCTAATATGGGGGGGGGGGGGCTGAAGCCCTACAATGGTCTCCTAAAATGGGTTTTGGCTTGTTACTTTTAAATCACTGAGCAGATTGAAAACATACCAAGTACGAAGAATCTTCGGAATTAAATGCTGCTTAATTAAGGTTTGGTACGATCTAACAAGGTATTTTTTTGTCACAGATTCTGTCAGTATGGTTCTATTCAAACTAAACGTAAGGCAGCTTGTAAGGCAGCTTGTAATAGCCAAAATGTATTTACATAAAGGAAGAAGGCCAGAAACTCGCTTATTGGGAAGGAGAAACTATGCGATCCTTTTTTTAAAATGTAATTTGCATTACTTTTACATCTTACCTTCCAATTCATAACAGCTCCTTTCCGCTGCCTGGCCTTGGTTTTGTTCTTACTTTTGATTACCATCAGACCTTTCAGTTGCTCTTCTCCCGAAGAGGACTTGAGGTCGATGCAATAAGCATCCAAGAAACTAGCTGCCTTCTCTTGGCTTAGAGAACGCTCCAACGTCAGCACAATATTGGCCCACTGTTCAGAAAGAAAAATAGATGTCATCAGCAAACTAACCTACGTCTACTTTACAATGTTAGGTAGGAATGGACCCAACTTAATTTTAAAAAATGAATAACATTTAACACAGCTCGAAAAAATGTTAAAGTGCATTACTTTGTACCACAAACATAAAAGAGTACATGTTGTAAGACCCTGTTGTAACACAACCGAATAGAGTGCTCAATTTGACCAAATTAATTTTGCAACTACAAAATAAACGACAAAATTTTTTAGAAATAAAAAATGATTAGTTAATACCCCCTGAAATGATGGTAAATGTGTTGGTATATAGACCTAGTATGCACCGCCTTTTCTTCATTTCACGCCAGATTAGCAAGAGCATGGTTATGATGTTTTGGTTAACTGACTGATGAAATTATCATGGGAGGTTTCAAAATGGGGACAGGACACAATTAGCGACACTCAACCCACGTTACCGTAATACATTTGTGACTTAATGCTCTTTAAAGATATTTAAGTTGTGTAAGTAGTGTATGCATACTTTGGACCTGCAATTAATGATTTATTAATATTCGCACTACAGTGCCAAATGGCTGTATAGTAAAAACATGACTGAGTTTACAAAAAAAAATCAATACACAATAAACAAGAGAAAAAAGAAGAAAAAAACAGTAATTGGATTCCCCCTCAAGGTGTGTACCTTGCCAGTTTAACGCCGCCTTTAAAGCCGCCTTTGCCAGTTTAACGTTTTAATTGCATACGCGTAAACCAATTAATAAATCACATCTAAACCTTTACATACTATTAGATCACCCCATAGCCTTTTCTACACATTGAAACAAACGGTAAGACAGTTTACAGTACATTTTCCAGTTAATCAAAATTAGAATTTGGATGTGTGACATTTCATGAAAACATGAGAATTGTTATGTGGATTTCCTTACATGTGTAAATAAAAAGTTTACAGTTAAAACAAAGTTTGCAATAGTTAATGGGAATTTGAGAAATGTAAATCTAACTTGTTTTTAAACGAATCGACTGTCGTGGTCTCAACCACCTCAACCGGAAGGTTATTTCAAATTTGGATCATACGGTAAGAAAAGAAACCAAGTGTTTGTGTTTTGCGTTAATGTGGAACGTTGTATTCGATATTGGTGACCACGCATGTGAAACGGGTGCTAAATTAATGTAAAAAGGTTTCTTGCATGTTGGACACCATAGCCGCATTTAATAATTTTGTAAGTTGTTACAATATTTCCACGTGTACGGTAAGGTAAGTTTCTTAGGTTTAGAATAATTGTTGAAGCTCGTCTCTGTATATTTTCAAGGATGTTATGGTGTTTTATTAATATTGGGAACCACAGTTCAGTAGCATATTCGATGATTGGTCTAACCAACGTCAGATCGTTTTAAATATACAAATTATGTCTGGAGGCAATAGTACGGTTTATAAGAAACATAATACCAGCTGCCTTACGGACAATGGTAGTATGTCGAATTTTAAATCTGTTGTAATTACAACTCCAAGATCTGTAACTTGACTTAATTCTGCGAGCTTGTTTTGAGTAGTAAGTTATTCCAGGGTTATAAATACCAAAATTCATGACACCGGATTTATCCGGATGGACTTGCAATTGCCAGGTTGAGAACAAAGAAAAATGATTATCAATTTGGACTTGGAATATTATATTATCATTGTTGGATCGGTACGGGCTTTTGATTTTAGTCTCAACGGCGAATTTAGCTAGTACTTCAGGATAATTTTGGCCAAGTGTATTGAAGAAAAGTAGGAATAAAAGTGGACCAAGTACAAAACCCTGAACTACTCCACTAGTAACCGGTGAAGGGGTTGAATAGTTGCCAAGTATTAAAACCTGTTGGCGTCTGTCCGTTAACGATTCTTGTATCCACTCTAGAATTGGTCCAACAATACCATATCGAACGCCTTCATTATGTTAAAGTAACAACATCAATCGGAATATTTTGATCCATGTTAGAAAAATATCACCATAGAAAGATCGGAGATTGGTGATGGAGGAAATATTTGCATGAAATCCATCTTGATTATTATTTAACTAAGTAAATATTGTTCTGATACATATTTGGTTAAGGTTGTGACAAAACTATTTCAAACAATTTTCCTAGATGACAGGTGATACTGATTGGCCTATAGTTGAGTGGATTAGAGTGTTCTCCTTTTTAAAAAAATAAGTGTGATGAAGGCATTTTCAAATCGGTGGCACATGACAGGAACATATTATTAAAAGTGGGTGTAAGTTGTGGTGCTAAGATGTGCGTGTTGCAGATAAGAGCGTCGGCACTAATTCCGTTTGGGCCCGGCGAAGCATGCTGTGCAAGTCTTGAGAAGGCATCGAGGAAATTTTGGTCTGTAAAAATTAATGGTGGGATACATAAGTGTAGTTTCTGTATTTGTGGGTAGGTTATTTATAGATGATTGTACAAAATTTTGAGAGAAGGTGATACCCAGTAGTTGTTCCATTTCGGCTGGTTCAGAGGTAAGTTCACCATTCGGGTTATCAAGGGGACCAATTTTTGGCTTAGAGATCTGTTTACATTTTGTATATTTAAAGAAATTTTTTGTTGATGTGTTTGTATCTGTTGCCAGTGTATACTCGAATTGTATTTTTTCGGACTTCAAAGCAACTTGGACTTCCTTGTCGAGAATGTTGTAATCATTTAAAATGTTGGTATTACCTGTACGTCCTGTACCATCCAAATGTACAAAAAGAAAATAGTTACAGGTAAATTCTTTTTTTTATGTAATATATCCTGCACAGCCTATCACAAGTTCGTAAGCATTACTGTATTACGAAAAGTGCAAAAAAAGTAGTTAGTGGTAAATTATTTTATTTATTTATTGAATGTTTCTGATAAATGTATGCTTTACCTTAATATGAAAAAGTAAAGCACACAAAAATATGCAAAAGAAAGGTTAGTGTAAATCTTTTTTTATTAGTATTTATTTATGTTTTCTGTGTACCATGAATTCGCTATCTGGGTCATGTCAGAAATAACATTGAACCAGGGATCGGACGAATATTTGAAAATTCATTCGTTAAGAACGTATTCGAATCGAATATTCGGAAAACAGTTCTGTGTAATTTTACTATGTTTTAAAATTTTGAGATGGTTCTTAAGTTTTTCGGTGGGCTTCGCGAGTCTGAGCCAGACCATACTATGTTTTTTTCCCTTTCCCTCCCAACCAATCTGCAATAGGAATGATCAATGCGTTTTGCATTGCTGACTTGCAAGTGGAGGAGGGGGTGGCGAATAAGGATGCACGCAGCAGTTCTCCCAACCAATACATTTTAAAACTAAAGAATGGGGAAGTCAACCAGCACAAAGGTAGCCACTTGACAGATGACGACAATGTCAATATCATATGTGGAACGAAAGGCACCTTAGCGAATTACCGTCATTCCGGACTGTAGTTTGCAGTTCATCATCAACGGGGGTTGTGTTTTTACGCCTTCCAAGATGTCCAGCAGATTAAATTAAACTTTGTTATATTACGTATGCCTTGCATTGCCAATAGGCAAAAATAATATTTAATTGTATAGTTATTTTCGAACGAATATTTGAATATTTTCTTTACTAATACTCGAATTTTCCCTATTCGTCTGACTTTCTTCAATGAAGAACAATAAACTAAGATGTATTTCGATACTTCCTAAAACTTTGTTAGGAAGGCCATGCTTCTCTTTCAAATTGTAGGCTTTAAGTCTAGTAGTATTCATGCTTTTATTTCCAAAAACAAACAAAGCTCTGGCATAGTCATCAACCAACAAAGGGCTCAGTATGCATACTGGTTAAACAAAAGTATTTAAAAAAAGTATTCCAATAAAGAACTAACCACCAGGGCAAAGTATAAAAATCACTACCTAGAAATAAGAGGAGAGGAAATAAAAATAATTATGTGAACAGGTAACATATTTTTAATACTTATGAAAAACAAAAGCGTACCTGTTTAACAAATTCCTTCTCTGATTTGCTGATGACTTGAGTGTAAGTATTGCCCATCATGGCAATCAGCATGTTCAGAAGAAGGATCGGCACCATCACCATAAAGATCACGAAGACAAAGCGTGTTAAGACGTGGTAGTATGTCTTTCCAAAATTCTGATACTGCAATAAAACAGGTAAACGCCAAATGATTTCAACTCTCCTGCATAAACCTCAGATAAGAATACTGAGACGCTTAATTATTTGCGAAAGCCGGCAACTGGCATTAACAATGGTATGCAAATGACATAACAACTAGAACAATGGAAATACAATAGGAGAACACATTTGTCATTTTAGCGCAACAGTGTAATAATGGAAAACTCGGCAATATAGATCATTGCCATGCGTGATCTGCATTCAGTCTACCAAAAACACGAAGACTTTATTCTCATTTATTCACAAATTTACTTTATTAGATCGTTCTCCTTCTAATATGTGACTGTGGTTGGGGTCGGATCCGTTTTGCCAATCTTGATCCAGCAATGTTTTTCAGTTCGCAACGAACACACTCAAAGGGTTTGCAATTACCTTTCACACGTTAGGCTTCTTCAAAGGACCACCCAAATTTATAGTTCTTGGGAAACTATTTCTTCTTGGCTGCAAGTACCCAGCAGCATGTGGAAATTCAATACCGTGGCACTCGCGATTATAACAACACGTGCTAAACTAATCTAACGCATGCATTTTCCCGGCTGGGAACATGATTAAACATAAACACAGTGATGTCCTAAGCTAACACAATGACTATCGTTCATTAATGCACGAAACTGATACTCATGTGATGATATTGTGATGATTGGATCAGTCCATTATATGTCAACTGGAGTACGTCTCACTGTCGTCTACTGTCGATTCACTCAAAAACAAAATTGTACATTTACCGAAACACCATCTATGCATCATTAACCTCTATATGTAACGAAACATAACATTGTAATTTTACTCAGTGACTCCATCTATGAACCTATAACACATGAAACTGATACTCATGTGATCATATTGTGACAATTGGATCAGTCCATTATATGTCAATTGGAGGACGGCTCACTGTCATTTAGTGTCGAAACACTCAAAAACATAAAACTGTACGTATAATGTTTTACGCACCATTAACCGAAACCGAAACTGATTCATAAGTAACAATGGGTCCAAGATCACAGCATCCAGTATCTTCTCAAACAGTAAAATTCGGATTCCTTGGGATTCTCCGCTTCTTTTCTTATGATATTTTAATTAAACTGTATATAATAAGTACTGGCGAGAAACTCAGTTACCAATTATTATACCACGGCTGCGATATTTGCCCATTTGAGGCAGACCAAGCATTGCATCCGTGGTATAATAATCGCTAACCATTAGTTTCTCATCAACAACTAATTTATACCACGGTTGGGACGTCAAGCTAACTCGTATTTAATTAAAACGTTTTAGTGTTTGTGAAAATTGCTTCAAGAAATATGGCAATCAGTATGTCGATATGAATGAAGGTCATTCCATTTTAGTTTTTGGACGGCGAGGTGGGTGTTAGATGGATGAGTCATTTAGGAGGTTAGCTCAAGTTTGTAAAGGGAAGGGAGTGGGTGGGAGTTAAACAGATGCGTCGTTTGAATGGAAGTTTCCGAAGCAGAATGTTGGGAGGTGTTCGAGCCATTTGGAATGAATTTCAGGTGGCTATCAAGTATTGGTGTATTACAGACTTTACCCGGGACATTCCGGTAAGGTAAGTAATTCTTTTTGTGCGTTTGTAGTTTGAGAATTGTTTCACAAAATACGGTAATGGGCATATCGGTATGAATGAAGATCATTCCATTTTAGTTTGTGGAGGGGAGGAGGGGAAATTGATGGAGTGAATAAACTTAAAGATGGTCCAGACATATGTGAATTAGCAGGGATAGGATTTCATTCAGGACATTCCGACAACTTAAGTAATTCCTTTTGTACCTTTTTATTGCGTTACGTGTTTGGATGCTGTATTTGGTCGTTGGTGTGGGTGTTCCCGGTCATGTGATTAGGAAGTATCAAAAGTGTGGGTTATCGGCAAACGTGTGGGGTAACTTGATAACCCACACTTTTTTGCGATTACGCACATTACCGGTCACGGTTAACCGGATTTAACCTATTGAATTTTAGCATGGGGTTGAGTTAGCGTGACGTCACAGCCGTGGTATAATTGGAATTAATAAACAAATAAGTGTGCCTTGTTTAGTATTTGTGACGGAATTTAAATGGGAAGTGTTTCCTATCGCTATTTCCCTTGATTGTTTGTGACGTTGAATGTACACTGTACTCTGAAGTGTGAGATTTTAAACCCATGCTCAACCGACTTGTTTTACTGTCAGTCATTACGTTATTGAACCTGCACAAAATCGAACCTACTCTATATGTAACTAGAGGTCCAAGTTTAGTGTCAGCACCATCTAGTTCGATTTTCTTAATGCACTGAAATGGACTACTGTTCTTCTTTGTATTCTCTCTTTTTTTTTCCCACTGAATTGGTGTAAAGACTTCCCGCTTTACCGCTTAAATGAGCC
>JAHWFP010191945.1:4968-48358 GCA_023313725.1 Lithobius niger | reverse complement strand
GGCTCATTTAAGCGGTAAAGCGGGAAGTCTTTACACCAATTCAGTGGAAAAAGAAAGAGAATACAAAGAAGAACAGTAGTCCATTCCAGTGCATTAAGAAAATCGAACTAGATGGTGCTGACACTAAACTTGGACCTCTAGTTACATATAGGGTAGGTTCGATTATCCTTTCTCGTCTTTTCTCGCTCTCTCACCTCTCAACTCTTCTGACGTACATGACTGAGGAGGGGAAAAAGCCCAGTCGCTATGTTGTTTTTTGGTAGCCATTATGCCCAAACGCCCTTGGACTTTTCTCCAGTGTTGATGCTTCTACACTGAACGTGAGGTAATATTTACCGATCATCAATATATCTCAGCATTGACGATATGCCATTACAGGGATGGACTACTCACAAAGACTGCTGTATTATTGTCATACCGTTTGATGCAGTATAGAGAGAGACTGGAGAAGAAATCAAAACTTAAGGAGTGTATCATGAGAAGTGAATGAGAATATTCGTTACTGTTATTTATTTTCTACACCCTCTGGCCGTCTCGATGATCCACAATCCTCCCACGTTGTCTTCTTCTTGTGTGGAGTGCTGCTTTAACATCTTTAATATATCGGAGGCTGTATGAGACCATACTGCACACTCTGCGCCAGAAGAAAATTAGACTTAGCTACTACCTTTATAACCCAAGAGTCGGCAATTAAGTTTTGTATGGGAGCTTCGTCGTGGACCATCCGTGACCTGACATTTCTTGCATAAAGGGTGTTTATTTACAGGAGTCTTCTTGCAGGAGCATTTAGCAGCAAATTCGAAAGCTTGAAGATCGTTCTTTTGACCAATATTTTCCATTTTACAGATGGGCGACAAACTGGTTACTATAGTAACAGGTGCACTGCATATTGCTCATGTCAGTGCCCGAAGCAATATGAGTAACCCGGATGCTATGTTAGCATTACAATGCATGGAGAACGCAGCGATCCTAGTGGGAGATTAGGTAAACTAATCTCAATACGATTTAAATGGAATTTAAGGGTGTTAAATTTATTTCGGACAAAAAAATACCAAAAATAAGCAATTTTAGCACATACTGAAGATTTGTACTTTGCAGATAGTAAGACACGATATTCTGCGTTTGTGGATTCTTTCTGTGGCTCTCAATCCAGCTCATTAAACAACCATCGCCGTATGGAATTTGGTTTGGAGTGAAATGATTTCATCCTGAATAGATTTCCGTTACTTTTTCCTCTAACAAAATTTCCTGAGAAGCTTGAAGTTTTACAAAAAGATATGAAATACTGCTTGAAATTACATCAAACACACCAGGATGTAAAAAAACGCAACGAATCAACGTCTGAAAGACCATTTTCCATGTCCAAATTGAAGTCTGGAACGATCGGAAGTTAATTTTACGTCCTCAATGATTACGTGAAACGTATATCTATTCGGGATGAAATTACTTACCACTAAACCAAAATCCATACAGAGATGGGTGCTTAAGGAGCTAGAATGAGAGCCACAAAAGGAATGTACTGATGCCGATCTCGTTTTTGTCCGTTGAGATTCATGTCTCTTTTCGGATTTGGCCCATATGCATTTAAACTTCACAATTTCTTCTTCCGAGCACGATTTACAGATTTTGCATGGGTTCTTTTGAAAATCACCTTGGCGACACTTGTGACGTAACTTGTGTCGACCACCCAAGGTAAGCCAGCAGACACATTCGGTGCATGAGTGAACATTAAGCCTAAGAAGAAGCAGACAACAGCATGGCTGCTCACCTGGTGTCCAAAATGAAAGTGAGGCATGGCGGTTGGCATGGCTACAACAGAAGGTGCAGTCTGGTGGTGAGTGAGCGGGTTGCTTAGACGTTTGGGTTTAGTTAGTCATTGTTGGGCATGGACATTACCGTATTTAAAACGTAAATAAGCTCAAAATGAAAGTAAGTATTTATGGATGGATGGATGGACGTAAAAAAAGTTCCACTATTCTACCACCATTTTTTTTCACCTTACAGCACACATTTCAGATGTTAGTACTTTTGAATGGAAACATCCGAGTATGGCGCACATGTTTCAACGTTTGTGGATGAACCTCAACACTGACAATAAATTAAGCTTCGATAATGTGATGGAAGGTTTACCTGGTATGCGCCTAACGTCATGTGGAATAATGCCATCCATGTACTGAAATACGTCGAAAAGGCTTCTCTGTCCTCATCACCTTCATCGAGCTCGTTAACTCTAAAGAGGAAGAAAAATGCTGCAAAAAATATAAAATTACATCAAATTCTGTTCAATAGCAATATCACTCAAGTTTGTTTAGAATCAGAACCTGTGTACATTGTAACAAGTAAGGCTGCAAAGGAAGAAGAGTACGGGACGATGTTAAGGTTACTTAACAACAAGCTATCCTGATGATGAGCCAACCCACTTTTTTTCACCTACCTCGTCGGCGAATGATCTTGGCGGAGCGATCCAAGGCTGTAGAACCCGCAGCCTTTAATTTAATTAACTGATTGAGAGTCTTTATTTATTTGAGGTATGGTAGAAGCATTAGGCCACACAACTAAGAAATAAATGTTTCTGAGACACCACCTCATCCTACAAAATGCCGTGCATTATTTTTTTTCGCAGCTTTTGATTTTATAAATATCTTGCACGTTGTGCATTGTCATGTCCATCTTATAGAAAAGCGATTTTGGATAATTGCTAGTATTCTAAAATTGCTCTGATGGTATTAGGCATTCGAATCCTGTGTGGTCCCATTGCTGCGGAGATTTCGTTAGCTTGCAAGTCAGTGAGGAGAAGAAGTTGGACTATGGAAGGGCCGAGGTGGTTGTTAAATGACTAGCTGTTAGTCATTTGTACTCAACCGAGCGGGCTAGCAGAGTTGCGGTGGTCTTTGAGAAGTTCGAAGAAACTTGTGTTGGTTTGAAGTCGAGACGTTGGGTTTTCCTTGGAGCCAAATGGCCGAAGGAGTTGGATGAGTGAAGGGCACCGTCGGCCGAAGGAGGCTGAATTCGTGGGGGGAAGGGAGCCACGGTGTGTCAGCTACGAAGGGAAGGCGTGAACGGATGATCTTGGCCGGGAACTACCTGTGAGTTGACAGGTCCGGATAACAGGAGTTCCGGTGAAGACGGATTTGAAGGGCAGATCGTCGAAGGAGGCTGGTTTAGTGTAGCGGTCCCGGGAGGCATCTGAAATGGGCCGTGGTGTAGGTTGTGAAGGGGTTGAGCTAGGAGTGTCGGCCAAAAGCCATGCTTGATGATCGAAAGGACGTTAGTGTTGTGGGTCAGTTCTTGCCTGACTGGGAAGAAGTGACGAAGTATTGCGCCGACCGGAAGGCAGGAAGGCGGGAGGCGTCATTGTTGGTACTTGCGAAAGGAGGTCCTGCTCCCTGGCGAGGGGTGATGGCTTCGGCGGTCGGGAGTTGCGGCTTGCTTCTGCTGGTTCCCTTGGCCGAAGTGGGAGGAGTCAGACCGAAAGGCTGCTGGTTTCTCGGCTGAAAGGATGTCCAGGAAGTGAATACGTCTTTCAGGCGTAGGAAGTGTGGCGGACGAAGGACTGCCTGGGCGGCCAACGTTGAGGGCGGTGCCGGCAGCGAAGGACCTTGAGTAGCGGGCGGAAGGGAGGTCCTTCGTTACTTCAAAACACCCGAAGGGGAAGGAGCGCATCGTTTGTGGCTTTCACGGCTCGAAGTGGCGGCGACCCAATCTTGAGTACGGGCGTGACGGGTAGAAGACGTACACGTTGGCGGTGGCATTAGGTTGTCTTTCATCGTGCAGACGGCGTTAAGGACGATGTTATGTACCTCGCTACGTGTGACACTACGGCCTAGGCGTGAAGAGTTTGACAAGAGGTCCAACGGAGAGTTCCGGGTAGGTGAAAGAGCTGTGGCTCGAGGGAGATTTCTGTTAGCTTCACGGTAATTGTCCTTCGCCAGTTGTAAGTTATGACGAAGGGAAGGGACTTATTCCATGGGTTCGACAGGTGGGGTGCATTGGACGGTCTGAAGGGGAGACTCTGAAAGGGCGTTATCATGGCCGAAGGGAGAGTCGGTGAAAGGCGCAGGGGTGAAAGCGGAGATCCAGCAGTCGCCAAGAGCGAAAGAAGCAAGAGCACGAGAAGAGCAACAGAACTGTAAACTTGATTTTCGTTCGAAACATGGGGTCAGCCATGATCGAACCAGCAGCAAGAGATCGAGACATCTTACGACTTGACTCTTCTCTCAACGTGTTTTTTTTATTTTTTTTATTCACGCTGAGACGAGCAGCAGTTTGGACATCAGCTGGCGACTTGAATTTCACTTGAGACGTGGGATCAACCATGGACGAGACAAGTAGTAGGAAATGCAGATGGCATGCAACTTGACACTTCACTCAAAGCGTGGGTTTTAAGCCACGAATGAGACGAGCAGCAGTGTGGACAGCAACTGTTGTCTTGATTTTCGCTCGAGACGTGGGGCCAACCACGGTCGAGACAAGAAGCAAGAGGTGCAAACGGCTTCCATCTTGGTTCACTCAAAACGTGGGTTCTAGCCACGAGTGAGACGAGCAGCAGTAGACAATGACAGGTAACTTGATTTTCACTCGAGACGTGGGGTCAGCCACTGTCGAGACAAGCAGCAAGAGGTGCAAACGGCTTCCATCTTGGTTCACTCAAAACGTGGGTTCTAGCTACAAGTGAGACGATCAGCAGTAGACAGCAACAGGTGACTTGATTTTCACTCGAGATGTGGGGTCAGCCACGGTCGAGACAAGCAGCAAGAGATGCAAACGGCTTCCGTCTTGGTTAACTCAAAACGTGAGTTCTAGCCACGAGTGAGACGATCAGCAGTAGACAGTAACAGTTGGCTTGATTTTCGCTCGAGACGTGGGGTCAGCCACGGTCGAGACAAGCGGCAGGAGGTGTAGTTGGCTTCTAACTTGATTCATCACTCAAAAGCGTGGGTTTTAGCCACGAATGAGACGAGCGGCAGGTAGACAGCAAAAGATGACTCGATTTTCGCTCGAGACGTGGGGCAGCCACGAGAAAAATAGTAAGAAAAACGGATGGCATCCAACTTGATTCTTTACTCAAAACGTGGGTATTAGTCACGAATGAGACAAGTAGCAGTATGGAGAGAAGATTGTTGTCTGAATTTCACTCGAGACAAGGGGTAACTCAGGTCGAGACAGGCTGTGGAGAACAAGAACAGTGTTGGCTCTTCACGCGAACGAGGCCTTGAGTCTTGACGCAGTTGTTTGCTTTAAAACTTGATTGAGACGACATCGTGTAACCAAAGCTTGGTCGCAAGTACGATCGTTGCCGGAACAATCGAAACCGAAACGGGAGTAAGACGGGTTGCGTGCAACACGGTTCATCCGGGAATCTGGTGCGGGAAGCGTCCGAAGGGGCTAGATCTCCGTTGAAGTGATGCCGACGGGAAGGCACCGAAGGGGAGACGTTGATGCCGGCGGGAAGGGCAGAGGCTGGCGGGACGGGAGCGTTTCCGTCTGAAGGCCAAAAACCGAAGGGAAGCCGTAGGCGCGGATGCAGTCAGCTGGAATGGCGATGAGCGTCGGAGAGGGTTGACGTGGAACTTGGGTCTAAGGGAGTCTCAAACCGGGCGAAAGGCGGGGAACAGAGCGACGCGGAGGCGCCAGATGACGCGATCGCTGGAGGAAAATGAATGCCGAAAGCGTCCACTCTCTCGCTTTTATAAAGGAGGACTGCGCCGCACAGGCGCAGTGGGGCATGTAAGCAGGTGGCTGCACAGCCGAAGAAACCTCCAGGGGAACATCACATTCGAGGAATGTAATGCTAAAATTATCAGATTAAGTTGTTTTGGCAATAAAGAAACACTATTTTGTCACTAAGTGTTTTGCAAAGCTTGTTTTTTTCGTCAAAGGATTGAATTGCATGTCTGAACAATCCACATCGCAACAGCCTGAAACTAAAAATACCACTACCCTGTGTAAATTCTGCTGTGAGCTGCATGGTGGTCAACTGGTCACTGAACTCGGCCTAAATGCCTGAAGAAGCTAATGTGGTCGGTAAGAGACAAATACTCTGACAGATGGACAGACTTCTTTCTACTTTAAATGTCTCGTGAGGTTCAGATGACTTGTGTCTCAAAGAAACTAATTAAAAAAGTTAGTTTCGATAAAAAAAAAAGGGAAATAGCTA
The DNA here is from genome assembly GCA_023313725.1 of Lithobius niger. Classification (NCBI taxonomy): domain Eukaryota; kingdom Metazoa; phylum Arthropoda; class Chilopoda; order Lithobiomorpha; family Lithobiidae; genus Lithobius; species Lithobius niger. The sequence goes on along the minus strand of JAHWFP010191945.1, from coordinate 42,201 downwards.
GTATTTAAAATTAAATTATTCATGTCTCAACCTTCACTAAGATTAATCTACTCTCAAGGAGATGCCTTCACCAAGATTTATTCACTGACACACTATTTGTATTTGTATTTACAGAGAATAGAATTGTAAGACCAGTACAGCAATATGAGACGGTGAAATTGTTATAATTACTAATAACTATTATTATAACTATATGGTGTAAACTGTTTACCTTGGGAAAATCCCAGCAGCACAATGAGGTATATGATGCCGAACCGTACCATATCTCCAGTTATCATACTGTAGATCATCGTTACAAAAGGACCAGTCAGTCTTACAGCTCTAGAATACGAAAAAAAGTACGTATGGAAAATTATTTAACTGTTTAGTTATTACTAATAGTAATAATTTATTTCGCAGCATCCTGAAAAATCATAAAAACTATAAAAATAGTAATTATTTTACGACACTATTATCGATAATTACTGCAAAATAAGTTAATTGGTCAATCAACCATTATTTTATTTTTGTGTGGGACCATAACCAGTTAGCTTAGTTAGACTAACTAGTGATGACCAAGAGAAGTGTTAAAACTTAAACAAACCATACCAATCTGATTAGTGAAAAATTATTAAGCTCCCATGTTAAACACTTGGAGTATGCTGTAATCACACAGTTCTGCAATTGTATAGGAAAAACAACTATATGAAATTTGACAATTTATATACGGAAATCTGAATTATTTATACTAGCTGAGCCCAGTGTGCTTCACAGCCAACTACCTCTGCCTCATTCACTGGTGGCTGCTCATTCACCTGTGGAGGCACACAGCGGGTTTTATCTTAGCTGGTTTTGGTGTTTGGAGTTAGTGGTAGATGTTGCCACGCAAACAGAGCACACACACCATGGTAGCCTGAAAACTTTGATGTTGATACTGAAGTGCTTTCAACAAATTTGCTATAGGTAACTAAGTAGGAATAGAATTTGTAGTTGCATTTGTGATGGTATTACACATTTAAAGAGAATTCACCCAGGAGTTAGCTGCCTCCTGGCTTTCCGTTGGTGTTGTTTGGTACTGGTGCAAGATGCCGTTATGTGTCATGTCGGCTTCAGTTTTTTCTGCGTTTGGATTTGTTATAATCATCACCTCTACAGCCATCACATCAGTCGTGTTCATCCCGGCATTAGCCCAATATACACACACACACACACACAAGCAAAGAGATTTTTCAGACCATTCGGAGAAAGGTACTCTTTCTATAAAAGCTGCCAGTTGTAATTTACAATGGCTGGCCTGGTGACGGATACATTCTAATAATCGAGAAACAATGAAAAGTCATGTGTTCATAAAGTGAGAGTTAAACCCATGCCCTGCAGCTACAAGAATGAGAAAAGAGAGGATAACTTGTGAAGGCATGGAACTAATCAGAAGTGGATGTGTAACTTTACACAGCCAACTTTTCCTCCCATTTGCTGCAAGGCATATCGGCTAACACTTCCCCCTTTGTACGAGCATGGTTCTTAAAAATAACCAACTAGACCACACCAACACAACAAACGACATGACGATTTATTGAAACAGTTTCACTTAGAATGCTTTCAAGGCTATGAAGCTGTGCAATTTAGGCTGTGCCAGTGCCCATTTTGGTGATACCAGTTCAATACCGTTTCTTCTTACCCAATTACAGTTCGATACCGATAATTTTGGTTACATGCCGATTCTGAAACTATGCATTGGTACTACCAATGTAAAGCAACAGTCATCAGCATGTAGCAGCTATCGTCTGCATTCAATTGTAGCGGACAATGTAGTAGTAAATGCCTCAAATATTTAAAACGAAGTAAGCACACGAACAGTATGGTTTTTAACAGCCAACCAGAGCTCCAACTAACAAGAAAAAACAAACTGCAAGCGTTCGGCTGCCTAGCAGCCATCTACGCTACAGGCACTCACACCACTCTTTCCTTTGCTAAATTCCAACTGCCTTATACAGTACCGGCCGGATCTTGGGTGATAAATAGCATGCGCAACTAGGTCAAATGAAGGCGCTGCTGATTTGGTTAATTTGTCCTGTTACCGTTTTCTATCAGCCGAGGGTGATAGTTACAGTTAAAAAGAACGCCACTTAAGATGCTGCTGCTGTTCTGGATACATGAACATGTCGCTATTTACTGAAGAGATATGTGCAGTTGAGAAACTAATTACCGGTAATTAAATCAGTAAAATACACACTTTAAATTTGCCACGATTTTATAGTTTTTGTTAAATCTTCATAAGTGCATTGACTCTGGCAATGTTAACGAATGGGTAAATTAAGGTAAATTAAAACGGCATATGACCAAATTTGGTTTTATAAAAACTTCTTATAATTTTCTTTAAAATTCTTTGGCATATCTTGAATGACCCCAGAATCAAAATAAGTATTTTACTGTAATTGCCACATTAGAGTAGTAATCACCGTACATAAGAATAATAATAATAGTTGTAATATACAAACCCAGCAAAGAACATGAGGAAGAACCAACTGCCGGGCAGAGCCAGAGCAAGCAAAACATCTTCGAACATTCGGAGATGAAGGAAGCGACAAGGGATACATAACAGGATGAGGAGATTGGCGATGAGGAAGATAAATTTGGCAGGAGACTGTGTCTATCATAGAAAGGAAACAATAGGAAAGTGCTATTAACCAACTGTCATTCTCCGTTTAAACGGAAATGGTAGTGGTGTACAGGGTTGGAAATAATCATGGTTATTTTAAAATAATCGAATTAATTCGGATTATTTTGTTTATAATAAAGGTTATTTTGATTATAATCAGATTTTAATAACATGTAAGAAGAATACAACGGTAATTATGACTTGGTTAAAGTTGCTAGAGTTTGCTGTATTTCTTGACTGGCAGTTGCTACTGCCAAAATGCCAATATCTATGGGTCTCTTAAGTATTAAAAGTTTAAAACGTGATAACCTTGTGTAAATTTCAATGTTAACATGCACACCGCAGTAATAATACTTAGTAATGTTGGTGTAGGTGTTGTGACACAATGGCACGTTCCTCACACACGAGCTGATTAAATGAACACAGTCACGTCAGCTACGGTTGCTGGTTGCTACCTAGAAGCACATAAGTGCAAAGCCCTTTTGTTTTTTTCCTGGATTTAAGGGTTTGAATGTTGCCATTAATTTCCTACTTTGGTTGTTCTTAATCAGTTGCTTATTTTTGTATGGATCAGGCCAAAAAAAGTAGAAAACGTACGTTCCTGACTGCGGAAGATTCAACAGCAGTGTATTTATTTTGGGTTGTTTAAGTTCTTTTGTACTTGTATATCAACTGTTTTGTATCAACCTGGTCTTTGATTATAATCAAGTGAATTTCAATTTTAATCATGCTATTATAATTGTGATTATAATCAATGATTATCGTAACAACCCTGGAATGTGATTAGATGGCTGGAGGAGTTCCAAGGGATCCCCTGACTGCCAGCCATTTTAGGAACGTATAATGACTCAAAATCAACTCATCTTGTCACTAATGGCCTCATTTTTCTCCTACTTTCTCTTTCATCACCATAAGCTCAAATAACCTCAGATAAATTCGTAAACATACGACAGTTAAATTGTGAGTCATTCATACAAAAATATACAAAACACTTCTATTGTTGTAGGCATTTAATCTTTGGTAACTGAAGGGCTGCATCAGTGAAACCTTGTTTTAATGTTAATTTCACAGTAAAACTTGTGTTAACTTTGGTAGTAACACAGCACTGCAAACAACAACACTTGTACTCTTATGTACAGAAAAGACAACTGGTAGTAGTTAAACGGGAATAAAAGACGGATTGCCCGATTTAATGACAAATTTTGTGAAGCCGTTAATGTTACTATAGCTTAGGTCATAGGCGCCGGAGCGGGAGCGACGGGGGCGGCGCCGTGGGGCCATGGCCCTACCACTTTTGCAGTTTAGGCCATTTGGCCCCAACACTTTTTCCAGTGTAAATAGCTCTATAGTAAATTTTCATTGCTAGTCTGGCTTATTTTTATTATTTTGTCCAGTGAATGGCCGTTAAAAATAATTGGTTAGTTTACATTTCAGTGCATTCACATAGTTTTAATTATTTGGGCTGCGAGGCGGTGACATGCTTGAAACGAAGTGAACTGCTTGCGCGTCTATGATTGGGTTCGTCCAAGATTAGACGTTGCCTGACGTTACTTTCCGAACGCACCGAAAGCACGTTCGCGCAGCGATTGAAGGCTACTACACATCACATATTTATTAGAAAAGGTGAATATTAAGTATTTATGAGCATGATGGTTTGGTAGTACTAGTGATGAAAATTAAAGAAATTATTAAAAGTTTATTATAGTTTTTATTTCAGATAGCGAATACCGTGATGACCAGACCAGCTATGACAGCATCTTCCCGATAAAAAATAATAATTAGATTTTTTTTTTCATTTTTGTTAATTGTTTAAAAAAAAAAAGCAACCTTGGGGTCTGATTAGCGGGTTGTTTGGTTGTCCAGATTACATTACCTGACTTGATTAAAAAAGATGTCCGGGGCGCCCCCCCCCCCATTTGGAACATGGCCCCACCACGTTTTTAAAGCTTGAGGTGCCTCTGGCTTAGGTTAGGTAATTGCTGGGTACTATTAAGACACACACTAGTGTGTCGCCCGCCAATATTCAGCGATAATATTAAAGTGATACTACCACTTATTGAAAAGCGAACAAAAATAACATAGCACCATCTAGAGCAGTGATATTGTTAACCTTTACAGCTTGCACCCAGGTGCGCGAGAATGAACCAGATTTTCACTCAATAATTAAATAGGTCGTGGCTTTTCTGTTGCGTTAAAAGAAATGCCATTGTGCATTCCTTCACTTAGTGCAAGCAAGTGCTAGATAGTACTAGATAGCGCTATAGATATTGCCATATTCTGCCTACTTTCAATCGGTGATAGTACCACTTTAACGTACGTCCTATCCAGATAAAATATATATCAGCATGGCAGCCACTATTGTCTGTTACAGCTAAGGCGGTTGCTGTTTTCAGGTATCTGAATAAATATACCATGAAACAGAAAAGGGTGAAACTTCGTTGGATCGGGAAATTTTGGTCGCCTGACAACATACTAGTCATTATTATTAGAGACACAGCATAACGTTTTTTGTTGAAAAAAAGGTGTGAATAACGTTGATATTTGCCTAATACTAGTGACTAGTTTCATAAAAATAAATTATTTCAACCGGTGAATAAGCTGAAATTTTGCAGATAGGTATAGTCTAGCCATGTAACGTGCCTTTTGCTGGTTTGGGAGTTAGGGGAAATGTAAATTCACAGTTACAAAACCAATTGAATACTATTTTAAGCAGGGAGTCGAACTGGAACCGAACATAAACCAATATCTTGCCCCGACCCCAAACCGGAACCAATAAAAAAAAATAGAAATTCATTTGAAACTAGATACTAGCTAATAGCGTTCAAGCTTCTTGCCAATTTTTACGTGCTAAATGCAACATTGCAATATCTTGTTGTTTTTGGAGGTTATTTCTGTCAACCATTCTACTAAAGGGATTATATCCATTTTTTAGTGTATTCTTCAACTGCAGTGCCTAAGCTCTGAAGCATTTTTGTTTTAATGAACGGCGGGAAGAAATCACAGCCGAGCCGACCTTATAACAGCATGGCAGATGAAACTGAAAGGTTACAATGCTGAATATGCAGCTGACGACAATTTCAGCACAATTGGCATATCAGTGTTACTGTACAACTCGAGGGGATATCAGAAAGGATAGATAGATAAGTCTTGAAATGTGTGAACTTGGCTTATAACACAAATTATTATAGTACGTAGTCTCTTAGTTGGTACCAACGTATGGTTAATGTTAAAATCAAGCTAAACGTCCAGCTCAGATTAGGAACTTTATTTTGTATTTGATGTATTTCACTAACACTGTACAAAAAAAATCTTAAACAACGGCAAATACACATTAGCAAATTCCTTCTGTAGCCTCTACTTGTATTTCACCACCCACCATTTTCTTAAATATGTCGACAAATATTAAGCATGAAACCAAATGGAAAGCTTTCTTTGATTACAATATTGGTTTTGTTTTTTTATTATATCGATAACATGAATTTGGTGTATAGCAGGAGCAGATCCACGATGGTGAAAATAGTGCTGCTACCTCCTCCTTCCTGATTAATAAATAAATCAATTTTAAGATTTTGATTTCCCTCCTGTATAATTTGAATAAAGAAAGAAAGTGAAAAAGTACATGGCAGCATTTGTTAAATAACAAGTTACCATTTAATATCAGGGCAAAAAGAACAAACAATTTTGGTACAGTACCCACCTTAATCATATTGCAAAGAACCTCCCATAACAAAATCGAGTTGCACAGCACATCCCATAACAAAATCATATTGCATAGTATCTCCTTAACAAAATCACACTGCATAGCACCTCCTAAGTAAATCACATTACATAGCATCTCCCTCAACAAAATCGTAGATCTGCTCCTGATGTCTAGGGTATAACAGCACAAGCCACTTGCAGCTTCGACAGCAAAAATTATTCACCAACAAATAAAGTAAAAGACTTACCAAAGTCTTAAAGTAAGTTACCAACCCCTGAGCTAAAATTTCTTGGCCTTGTTGGACAATAGTATAGTAAGCACTGCTAACACACGAGGCAATTTCGGAGCAATACCGCACCTATCAAATAGGAAATAGTAATGCATGAACAACAAACTCATTTCGTGGAACAGCTTATTACAAAAAAAAAAAAAAGCTAAACACACTAAATATACTAAATACAGATGTGATTAGCCTTAGTAATTAACTTGATTAGCCTTAGTAATTAACTTGATTAGCCTTAGTAATTAACTTGAGATTGTGCCAACAGGGACCAAACTTTAAACAATTGCCTTTTGGCGTTAAATGAGGAATTTAAGCAATTTACACTTGCGTGTTACAAAACATTGATTTTTTTTTTAATTCCCCTAAAATTGAAAAGCATTTTAAGAAAGAATTAATGATTTCCACTTTTTAGTATCATTCAACTAAATGTCGTTGTAGGGCAATTGTCTGGACCCAATGGTGCTTTAAATATTTTTCAGATGTTATAATTTTGCATTTTGTGATTGAAAGGATGGTTACTTAAAAGCGAGTGGCGTCAAGTGGCAAGAATTGGTACTAAAATTTGGAAATTCAAAAATGTTTCTTAAGATACATAAAATGCTGTATGTAGCAATAGTATTTAAAGAGGCCCGTTATGATTATGTATAAATCGCTGAGTTGTGCTTTAACTCGATTCCAGTTTATCGTTTCGCCAATTTCCTAGTGCACTTCATTGCTGAAATTAGAATGAGGAATAAAGTGTGTTTTATATTAACTGATGCAACAGGTTGGAGTAACATTGAAAATTCAGTAATGCAAAGACCGTTTGATGAGCTTGTTAATCAAAGGCACTAGAAATAAGCTCACATTTCTAAATAAAAAGGACGGAACGCCACGTTTCCATTTTTTTTTATGATCGTAAGACTGAGCATTTTACTTCTTTTTGTGTCAATACTTCACAATGCAAACAAAATTGCCAATGATGAACTAACGGCTAACAGCATAAAGATACCAACAAAATACAAATAAACAAGACTATAAAGATTTCTAAGCGCTGACTTAATCAATTTAATTTTCTCCTTATGGCCTTAACCACAGGGACGGACTGGCCCGGGTATGTAGGGGACCCCAACCTGGACACTCCTCTGGTCTGAAAATAGACCCCCTCTCTTTTCTTAATGTTTCATAAAACTGCATCAAAATCGCTGAATTGCGTTCAAAATTCTAAAAATTTAGCCTTCAGTGGATGGGGTCATTACCGGAGACCCAATTTGCCCGACGCTGGTTGCATTAGGCCGTTCAAGTATTACGTCATCAAGAAATTGGCCCTTTTAACCCCCCCCCCCCCCCTCGTCATCAATCGTCATCAATTGCTCAACCCCTCCCTCTCCAGTATTACATCATTTCTAACTTGGACCCCCCCCAAGAGAATTGCTCTGTTATTTCGCTGTTTTTCTGAGGGCTTTTTTTTTTGCGTATTACTGCGCACCTTTTACTGGGATAATGGTGCCTACGTCCTCAACTGACCACACCCCTCCTCCTTCGTCATCCATCATGACCAGTTGGCGAACCCCCCCCCCCCCTTCCTGATGACGTAATACTTGAACTTCCCCTCACCCCAGTAGGGATAGACTGATATTAAAATCGGTATCGGTATTTACAGATATTATCGGTATTTTTCGTGCAACGGTATCGGAGTTTATTTACAGATATTTAGCCGATACGACCATCTTCCGTGCCCACTGGCTATTCTGCCTATCTTGAGAGAAACCTTTCCTGTATAGCAACACTCGTATCGCATGACATCATCTGGACAGCGTCTCAGTGAATTTAACGCGTGGGTACTGTCGGCTTTTTGCAATTAGGCCTTTTTGCAGTGTGGACTGGGTTTTTTTATGGTCAGAGGTACGAATGAGTGACTTTTTTACCTGTTGATTTTTTTTTAAAAATCGTTATCGGTATCGGTGTACGGAATCTGTATCGGTATCGGATCGGAGTGAGGGGAAAATATCGGTATCGGATCGGTATTTTTCTGTATCGGTCGATCCCTACACCCCAGTACGCCGCTCGACTCCTCAGTCATTCCCACCTGCAACCTTCAGTAGCTAGTCCGGCCCTGTGTTTTAAGTGTATTTTGTCCATTTATTTTAGTCTGAAATAAAGTGACTTACAATCGACTTAGGATCGGTGGCGTTGTATAGACTCTCGTCGCAGACCGTAGGCGTCTGCTGCGAGAGTTCACCTGCTGTTGGGTTATCTACATCCCCCCCGGTATTGGAAGCACAAGTCGGTCGTAGGTAAACTGCAATGCTCAGTGTCAGCAAGTGCTGGAAGAGAATCACTAATCGACGCAGAAAATAGCGCTGAAAAGAAAAGTAATTCAATGTATAAACATCTATAATTAAGTAACTGCTAAGGTACATACAAACCACTAAAGTAAACTAGTGTCTGCGCTATTTTTACTGTTCAGTTTGAACGTTGAAATGGAAAACATTAATTGAAAGTTACTATTTTTTTTTATTATGAAAAAAAAAAATCGAACCCTAAACGATCAAGATAAATTTAACGGTATACATTACTTCTGTACACATTCAAGGAATAGTGAAAATATTCTAAAGCTTTGCAGTAAATTACTTTACCAGGGCACGACTGGTAGTAGTTTGGCCCACAGGCCGTGTGCGGAAATATTGTAATAAATATAAAAAAATGTCAACTGTTTTGATACATATCAAGAATTTTATGTTTTGGTGATATTTCTAACAGCTAAAAACATTCTAGAAAATAACAAAAAAATCAACGAAAAATAATATATAGATTTTACTTATATCAGGAGCTGCTTATATGAAATAGTGTTAGGCACCTACATGGTGGAATGGAAATATCTGGAAATATCCGGAAATATATAGTGGGATGGAGGCAATGGTGGGGGTGGGGGAGTAATCTGAACAATCGTAGGAGTCTATGGTTAACTAAACAATAAATAGACACAAATTGCTGGAAATAATATTAAGGACAATTGGAAATAAGCCATCAGCGAAAATTAGACCTAGAAATAACGTAGTTCTGGGGGTGAACTGGGTAGCCGGTTCGAATCTGGGTCATGCCACTCCGACGAAACGTAAGTGCATAAAGGTGGCATACTGAGCTACATAATTTCTGGTGTATGATTTTAGCTGATGGCTTATTTTCAGTTAACTAAACAAAGTAGTTTGAACTGGATTTCCTAATGGACACCTGGGTGATATAAGGAATTACCAAAAACTTATCATTTTTTCTTTCACCTATAATTTACTGAATGGCGACGTGATCTATTCCTTTCCAAGTACCGGAAATGAATTGTCATTTACAGACATGATTGTGCATTTCTCTTTAATGTCATTAGTGCATTGTCATTTATTTGTATTAAATGACAAATAAGGTGATTTACACTTGTTTAATACAATAATAGGCATTTTTCAACTCACTTAAATACAAAAACAATTAAAGTCCATTGCATATTTTACACATTCAATGAAAGAATTTGACATTTACCAATTTTAGTATCATTTCTTACCACTAGATACTGCTGTTAGCAAAGTGTGTGAACCGATTTAACTTGTATGCAAACACTATTTTTCTCAAAAAAAAAAAAGGTAAACGTTATTAAAGTTAATAACTCTACAATGCTTTTTTATTGTATAAAATGCTGCATGTAACAGATGTGAATTATTCTTCTTGCATTTACCAGTTACAAAAAAGTTCTATTATCGTAATAAATAAGTGTAAATTACCTTATTTGCCATATAAAAATGGTTCTGTTAAAGTGCTAAAGCTACTGACCGCCGTGCAACAACACAGGAGTTGAAAAATGACTCTCGTACAATGAACTTTGAATTTGGCGAGCGTGGTCCTTGATTATTAGTCTAGTACGATCAATTTGATGTGAGGGGTGAATGTCTAATATTATAATTTGTAGCTGAGCAAATTGAGAAGGTGAACGTTTTGATGTATCCCTTTAATATATAAATATTAATGTAGATTTGTAAAATAATTATTCAGATCCAATTATTTTGTGGTTGAAGGGTTAAGACTTAGAAAATTTTGTCACTCTTGACGGTGATGAAAAAAACACAATGGCATCGAATGGGACACGATTTAATTTTCGACAAAATAATACAAAAATTTTTGTCTTGATCACCTAAACAAACAAAACACGGATGAGAACAATGACAACTGATACGTTAAAAGACCCTAAACTCCGAAATACTTACAATACATGATTAAAAACCCTTTAAAACCCAGGGCTGGCTGGGCACATCACCCACCAACCGCCATGTTGGATGTTGACAAATTGACCACTGGATCTCATTGAATGTTTGCTGGTAAATTTTATAAAATTCATGCCATTTTTCCTTATTACTAAAATTCCTAATTGTGTTCATAACCCTTTTCTGAATTACTGTGAGAGTGTATGCTTCTAACTGAATCCGAATTTTATCTATTGGTTCGGTTCACAATAAACAACTGTAGTGCCATTGACATCTACAATGTGGTTTGTATTTTCCGAATGTTTAGTTACTGCGTATGATGTGTTGTGTTTTGCTATTGCACCCGCATGATCTAATTTTCTCACTCCTAATGCTCTGGCGCATTGCCCTACATAAATGTATGTGCATTGGTGGCATTTAATGCAATACACAACGCTTTTGAGGGAGTCAGTTTTGTGGTTTAAAATTAAATCTGCTAAATTCAGGCACGTGGGTATGAAATGTTCTCTGCTCTCTCAATTTGTCAACATCCAACATGGCGGTTGGTGGGTGATGTGCCCAGCCAGCCCTGGGTTTTAAAGGGTTTTTAATCATGTATTGTAAGTATTTTGGAGTTTAGGGTCTTTTAACGTATCAGTTTTCATTGTTCTCATCCGTGTTTTGTTTGTTTAGGTGATCAAGACAAAAAAAATTTTGTATTATTTTGTCGAAAATTAAATCGTGTCCCATTCGATGCCATTGTGGTTTTTTTGTCACCGTCAGGAAATTTCTAAGAAATAATTATTCCTTTGTGCGTTAATTTTCAGTAAACAAACCCCTGTCATTTTGAGAGCAATATCATTTCTCCATAATTTTTTGCGTTTCTGAAAAAAACCGAAATCCAATAGAAAATGCGGTTTTTTTGTATAAGTCAATAAAACTAAAACTTAAATCTCTTCACGGAAAGTGTAAGAGACAGACATACCTAGCAATGGGGCATACATTCTATTCTCAATTTTACTACTTTAGCGCAACTTTTAGCACAACTTTAGCGCAACTTACCCTTGCATAAGTTTTCCATTTATCTTCTAATAATCTTTGCACGACACCTCCTTCCAACATGTCCAAATGTTGATCTGATTGGCCACGTAGAATTATCATCAACGCTGATTTCCAATCTATAAAGTTATTAAGATATACCGTAAGTCACTATTAACAAGGATGTACAAAAGTTTAAGTTATTGCATCGTAAACGGCGTTAGAGCTGACAGTTTACAAAAACCACGTTCCAATGCAATGAAAAATGCCTTTTTACGGCTTTCAATGTGTGGTGAAGTACAAACTGGGAAGTGCTAGCAGCTAAGCGACAAACAACAGTTCAAAGCATAAAAAGAAAATTCACGTGGAGCTACAAATGATGAGTACTTTTTTAAAATAATGCACAAAAAAAGGCATCTGGAGTCTAAAAAAAAGGGCGTCTGGGGTTAAGGGTGAGGGCCACGTAGCACAAGTGTGCCAATACGTCCTTCCAGGCAGGTCAGTGATCACTACGTAAAACGATTTTAAGTCAAGACCAATGCTATATTGTTTTTCTTCAGCGAATATTTTACAATTATTTAGAATTACGACCACTACCTTACTTTTTTTCCTTAGCAATTATTTTAAAATTATTTGTAATTCAGAAAAATGTCTTACTTGTTTTTCCATCTGGCAATATAGTGTCTAGTGCATTCAGTGGATATGCAGAACAAGTGATGTTGCTGTACCGCCAGAACTCCTGTAAAGTTAAAAAGATGAGTCAATTATTCTGCACCCACCAGGACTTATAAGACTTTCAGACAAAAGAAAGTCAGTTATGATATACCACTTCGTGAGATGCTACTTCAAAATACAAATCGCAAATAATAATTAAAAAAAAAATTATAAAATTAAAAAAATAAAAAAAATTAAAAAAAAAATTAAAAAAGTAAATCCAAGGCCACCATGAGGCAAAATGGACCTGTGTAGTGTGTAGCAAAATGAACCCACCATTCTGGGGTGGCCAACAATGATGGATGCAGCTGAACACCATTATTACCGAAGAAACAGTAGTGTCTTCCTGTGATCACTGCAGCATTTGGAAGACTTTTACTCACAGGTGGCATCAGATGGAGGGGAAGACGTACCCTCCAGTCGGGAAGTACCTGAGATTTTAGTCGACGACAAAGCAGGAAAAATACAGCAAGAAAAAACAAGCACAAAAGAGGAATAAACAGCCAAAAATAAATAAAATAAATAAATTTAGAACTATTTTTTCCCCTCCCTGTTCGGGATCGTTTGGCACCACCACTGCCTTCACTTTTCCAAAATTCATCCCTGTTGTAAGTGAAATGAAATAGTTTGCTTTTCCATCAAACGTTCTGTTAGAAACCCAAGGATGATAAAGTAATTCTGAGGCTAGTTGGCAACCTGACAGATTCTCTCTGGATCCGCCACTGCACAGAAGCAACAAGCATCTTCCAATCACTTTAAGGTACTTGTTTAAATAGTTTGTAATAGGCTGACGGGCAATATCTTACTTTACTTGTTTGTTGAAGGGGTACTTAATTTTAATCAAGGCTGTTAAGTCATTTTTAATGGCTGGAGCAAGCGTGATATCTGCAGCAGGAGTGGCTGAAGGGATTATTGGTCGTTGAGTTTCTGCAGCATGAACGGTGATAGGACACTTTGGAATCGAGTAACAATCCATAAACACGAGCAGAAAACCCGTCACAAAACAAGCAATAACAATGACATCTTTGTGTAAACATTGTTGCGCGCACAACTGCCTTGTCAAGCTTTCTGCAGCTACAACGATATTTCTCAATGTTTCTCATTGTTCAACATATTGCCCCTGTTTTTCGTCAGTGTTTGTTTGCTTTACAATTGTTTGTTCACTTTAAGCAGATCTGATGAGGGGCGGATAATCCTACAGGGTTTTGCTACCTAATCAACCAACCCGGTTTTTGTATAATACTCAAAAACGAGGGCATGATGTTCAACGATTGTTAAAGCATTGTTTACCCATTGTTATATCAGGTCACGATTTTGTTCGAATGGGCATTGGTATTAAAGGAGACTGAGATCGTAATATTGGGTGATAAGTGCAAACCTCAACCAAAGAAGAAGAGCACTTTAAGTATCACGATCAGGGTGGATAAGGGATCGGTCATTATTTATTGCTGGGGGACCAGAGGAAATTGGGGAGGGGGGGTGTCATGACCCTCTCAATGGAGGTCATAAATTTGTCAGGTCCCGTCAAGAGGGGAGAACAAAAACACTGACCACACTGGAAGAAAAAGCCATTTTGGACCTCAAAAATGGCACATTCAGCAATCAAAATTTCCAAAAACGTCTCAGCTTCTAGGGGTGGGGGGGGGGAGAGTTTTCCAGGCTCCCTTGGTGGGAGTGTTTACAAGGATTTGAAGCTATTGGTGCTAATACTACAAGCATAGTTTTTGCAAGGAACATTGTAGAACAGCCTTGGCACTTGGTTTCTTGGCTTCTGTCTTTCAGGTGCTGACTATGTAACGCATGTGGGCATACATGCAAACTGTGTGTTCATCATAGGCCTACTTATTGTATGAATCTTAACAAGAGAAAAGCGCAAGTGTAAAGCGCATTATTTTTGGACCTTGAGGGAGGTCAATATTTTTCCGGGGTCCCAAAGGGGGGAGGTCATCACAAATTTGGTGGTCACGTATTCATTTCCTCCAGCCCGACCCCGGCTATAAATATTGACCGGTCTCTAAGTTAGTAATGCCGCTTCTCGTAAAACGTGGGGTAAAATAGTACCTGTTTTTATCAACGACACCAGAGGGCAAATACGTCAGTCTCTCTAAGAAAGCACAGCGCACTGCATATGCTAACCAAGCAAACCCATTACAGCAGTCGGAAAACTTGCAATAAAGATGGCTGCATCGATGACGTAATTCTACCATGGTAAGAGCGACAATACCTTAAAATGAGGAGGTACTAGTGCGTGGGTTGAAGGTCTTATTCTGTGTTCGATTAAAACTTTTTCTAGCTCGTTACAAGAAATTTAAACCACGAATGAAGATTCATCCCGACTGGCCAACTTCTCATAGCACAAAAACCATACATTATACTTAGCTCCACTCGTTGTTACAAACTGTCTGAAAACTGAATGCTGGATTAAAGAAAATAAAGTTTGATCATCCACTTCCAACCTATAGATTAAAATTAATTTAACTTCCTAATCTGACCTACAAATTTTTTGAAGGCGTGAATTAAGTACTCTTCTCGTGATCAGTTTGCTTTAGTGACGCTAACTATAGTTTTCACGGTGATGATAAGGAATGTAAACTTGAGCAGTGATGATTTGCCATTCGTTTATTGGTGACAGCACTCTCTGGAGGTTATTGTTGAAAATAGGTAGTAGTTACACCCAAATATTTACTACTGACAGAGCAGGAGTGGTGTTACCTGTATACTGGACCCTGATCACGGTCATTAATAACTTTCTACTGCAGCTATTCTTAGTGCTAAGGTAGTTTAGCAATAGCTTTGAAACATCGTTAAGAAATTTTTTGGCTTCATTCAAGGAATATATAAATTCTTTTAAATGCTTGAAATAAAATCCTAGCTTATGTTAACCCATCAGCATTGCGACCGTTCTCGATAGTAAGTACAACTAGTAATACTTTATACCAAATTACATCCGAACCAGGAATTAAATCTAAGTTGAGGAGAAACTACAATCCAATTTGCTTACCACTGCACTGAGTTCCAGCATTTCTCGGAAGATATTGTTGCGGCCTAAAGTGCATGCTAATGTTAATGGAGTGAGACCTGCTGAATTGGTCAAATCGTTACGAGCGGCCACTCTTGGATGACGCAACGCATAACCGTACATTCCCTGTAAACATTAAAACGGTTATGAAGTTTAACGCTGAGCACAACTAGCATGAACATCTCTGAAAGAAAAACTTAATAAATTACGACAAGCCAATTCAATATCTCAGTGTCTGCAGATTAAAAATCAAACAGGAATCTAAGTAGTACAAGAGATATTAAAGTGATACAAACAGCTTTTCCGACAAAAAAAATGCAATGCCACCATTCATATTACCATTTACCAAATATGTGCTTGCACCAAGTCCTAAACCTATCTTAGGAAGCAAAGTTCAGTGTATTCTATACCAATTTCTAAAAACCCATACAATGTTTGGAAGAATAGTACCCTATGATTAAATAAATATTTTTCCCGTACTCGCACCAATCTGGGTTCAGATAAATTTTAAATTCTGAATTTCCCTGGCATTTCCAGGTTTTCCAGGTGTATCCAATTTCCAGGTATAGGTTTGGATGCTCGAAGATAGAACCGGACTGCTCGGACAGGACAAAGGGATCGTTCCTCTTCGTCCCCTAGGATAGAGGATAAGGACGAAATGATGAAGGGATGGGTTCTTTCATCAGGTTTTTGGTTTGGAGAATGTCCAATGCCCACATTAGTAGCCACAAGGTTTTACAATAAGTTTTACCTACTAAATCTAAATAACAGCTGCTGAAAACGTTGTGCCCACGTGCTTTGATAATTCTTAAAGCTAAACATCGCCAAATATGCCTTTACAACCTAAAATATTGCACATTAGCTGACAAGTTGTGAACGTGTGCATACATGAGAGTGATTTTGCAGGTTGCCTGTATTTTGGCCTTTTTGTTTACAGTCTTATAGAGGTGCTGCTCTCTAGTGGAAAATTTTAGAAGTTAATTTGTCTCCATATGTGCACATTGGGCCAATAAAGGTGGCTGTGTGTTCAATACAGGATTCAGGAAAAAAAATAAAGAAAATTATCTACATCTGTAGACAAAGGGACATAGATGGGAGAAATTCTTATGGAAAAAGAGGAATGAATTATCAAATTCCTTATAATTATAGCAAACTTCCTGTAAGACTACGAAACATTAAAAGTTATAGAGTAATGGAAATAGGAAGAAAAAATTGGATGAAACAAGAGCATTATGAGCGATATCACACAAAAAAAACAATTAATATTTTCGAACTAACTTAAACACATATTGTAACAGATTTTACATGAACTACTTGCCTTCACACACAAGTCTAATTACACTTCGTGCCTGTACATTCAACATCATCATCGTGTACAATGAATAACGCAATTATTAAAATTATTATTTTTATTATTGTGCCACAAATTATAAATCGTACTGCTAAATAGTTATTTTAATATTTTTCGTGGTTATTGTTTAATCATTAGGTGTGCGTCGTAAATAGATGCGTCAAATTACGAGGGAGGTGGGGACATTTTAACAATTTCAGACAACTTGTGATAAAAACCAGTTTTTTAAACAGTAAAATTTGTTGTTTTATATGAATTTAAGCTTTCCAAACCGTCAATATTTCGCACACAAAACTCGTGTTCATGGGCGTCGATCCCGGGGGGGACGGTTGGGACACGTCCCCCCCTGGTTTCCTAGAAAAGGGGATGGTCCCCCCTCATCTGGGAGGCTGTGCATTAGTTATTCCTAAAGAAGTTTTTTTTTTTAATATTGCCCTCCGAAGATCCCTCACCTCGCCAGCGCATGTGGCTTCCAAGAGAAACAAATCACCCCCCCCTTTTTTTTTAGTAATCGCATATTCCTATAAGATGCGTGCAACACGTCACGCCAGCAAACTGGCCAAACTAGTGCATGATTGGCTGACTTTGAGTGAGCCAACTCGCCTGCTTTTTTACATATTAATATTACGAAATAGTTATACTTACATAATGCACCCACCATATCAATAATTCGTTTTCTTTATTTGAGTGCATCTATGATATATTCCGCCACATTCCTCCATCTAAATTTCCTACTATTCAAAATCTCAAAAAATGTGGCGTATTCAGTGGCAACAGACCGACTTTAGCCCCCCCATTGCGATTTTAAAGTGTGTTCTCGTTTGATGTGACTGTGATTTTCAGCAAGGTACTTCTAATCTTTTTATCGTAAAGTGTTACATTATATGTGTTGTCACAATTGAATTTTTATATTTTGTACTTTATTAAAAAATAAAACATACGTTATACTTCACGCAGCCTATGTGTTCCCGTCCCCCGTAGTTATTTTCATGGATCGACGCCCATGCTCGTGTTTAGGGACACCCTTTACACTATCGTCATTTATGACACGTAAGCAGTTACTGTGCAAATAAAACTACTGTTTTTTTCTAGAAACACTAACGTTGACTAAATTCGTATCCTTCAAACATTATTACAATTCAGATGTTAAAAATAAAACATTCTAGGCAATATGACCAAAGGAGGTAACAAAATATGTACGGGTTTAATTTTTCATGGTACATCAAAGGTGGTAAAACCTTTTGAAGCAGACGTGAACTAATTTTCTTCGAAGATGTGTGGTCTATGGCTTAATCAGGGCAGAAAATATAAAAGGAATTTGGGGGTAGTGTGACACACTCCCCCCCTCCCAACCAAAAGTCGAACAAATTTACCTAAAACAACGGGAGATGGACAAAACTACGAATAAAGACGACTAAATATTAAAAGAACCGGCCCAGTCGATTCCAGTCGTCATGTTCAGCATCATAACCCAAACATGTTGTCTTTGATACAACCCAGTCTAATATCAGTGAGTAAAGGGGGGGGGGGGGATCACTTGTCTAATGCTGTTTAAAACTACATAATCTGAAAAAATACCTAAAGCGTTGTTTGTTAGGGGCTTTAAATTGCATGGTGAGACAATTAACAGGCTTTGCAAACTAAGCTGTCAAGAAACGAGTGCTGTTTTTGTAATTATTTTAGCATTTTCAAGGCCTCGAAAATTATATGCTAAACACAACTTAGCCTTTCAAGGATTTAACCATCAGTATGCACTCTGGAAAAAATACGTAAAAAGCTTTGGCAGTAGACTGTGGAAGCAGGCTGGAAGATATCTTTAACCTGGCATTTTTCTGCATATTTTCTGGACTCTTTTCAGGACATTTTTCTGCACAATTTCTGGACTCTTTTCAGGACATTTTTCTGGATAATTTTTTTCAAAAAAATGTATTCCAAAAGGCTGTAATTCCAGAGCACAGCAAGCAACTACAGAAAAGTTCATTAAAAGTAAGTCAAAAAGCTATCAACTTAATCTACTTCTGAATGCATTAATACTAAATTTGCCTGTGGAACCTATTGTGCGTGGAACTGCAGATTTTATCAACTTGACAGTTCTTGTTGCGGTTTACGTTATTTTTATTTTATTATCTCGGTTAAAAGCCAATAATGGGCCATTCATAAAGTATGTCACGCTATTTTTGACCAATTTTAACCCCATTAATCCTCCACCTTGTCACATTTTGTCATGCCGATCTCAACACCTCACTCCCCACCACAAATTTTTTTCTGGGAGTGCAGTTTTGTGGGAATGCCAGCACAAAACCTTTAAAAACAGCTTGTCTTGTCTGCCATGTACCAGATTTAAATGACAAGTCACAAATAAAGAAAGAGCAGTTTGCAGTTACTACAATTTAGATAATAGTACCAGTACTATTGCTTGGAGTTGGAGGACAACAGGTTAAGTTGGAATATAAAACCGTTAGTGCACGATGTCACATCAAACACGTCATCATATGTCATTTCGTGTGACGTTGATTGACATTGTGTGACCTCGGAGTAACCGTTTCTCTTCATCACTTGGTGTGACCGTCAGTATATTCTTAATCTCAACACTCATCGCTCAACGATAACGAGCTGTTGAGGCACTCTTGATCTGATTGATAACGTCATATTAGCAGAAATTGTGTAAAACATGGAGCTACAACAAATTTTGACACGTTATGTGTTGCACTGGCTGTATATAGCCTCCCAAGCCTTGCAGCCTTCTAATTGTTCCAGCATCAACCATAAAAGTGAAACAAAAAACGCCATCGCATTAAAATCACAAATCGTGCAAGGATTGCGCGTGCGCACACCGACTCACTCAACCATGGCTATACAAACTGTCCAGCTAGACTTAAAACGCCACAAAGAAACGCCACGAAGAGACGTTGCAGATGATATTGCTAAGCGACGGAGGTATGTTCGGCAGTGCAGACAGTACATGGTGTTTGGACTAAATCATCCATTAATATTAGCTTTAAAACCTTAAAGTAGTTTATGAACTTGTCAGACTGCAACACACGAAGTTTCAAAGTCAAACTATAAACAGACTAACACGTTCATGTAGGCCGAAAGCATTTTAAGAAAAACAGCGGCAGCATACCAGTTGATGTTCTTTTTGGCTGTAACTAACACACTTGATTGACAGAAAGCGGCAACAAGGCAAATCAACCATATCAGTGGCGGCCATGCACGACCTAATTGCATACGCTTCTTTTCTCTCAAAGTCAGGCTGATACTGTAGTACAACCATGACTGGTTGACACCTCTGCGAAGCATTGAGCTCAAGCTTTTAGAACCTTGCATTAATGACTACAATTCGTTAAGGGATAACCTACTTGCTACGCTTACCGCACAAGCACCACGTTCTAAAATGCGTAACAGATACTCGAGTTTCTCAAATTTGCCACGAGAAGATCAACTGCCGACAAAAACTGTGACTATGAGTCTATAGTGTCCGCAGCCTATCTTGAGTTCGTCCCAGAACGAACACAGATAATCGATTGTATGTTTTTAGTAGCAGAGTGCCTTGTTGATATCCAAGATGGTTACAAAAACAATGGCGGCCGTCGATTGAAGCCGCTCCCTCCTGGAAGACGTAGCCGCTCATAAAATACCTGCAGGACTCACGATACGCTGCGCACACAATAAAGCTCTAGCATCATTACTGCAGCGTCGTTATATTCAATTTCGGTTTCGACTCTGGAGCGAGCTATGAAACACCGAAACTCAACTAGCGGCTAACTTCAGTTTTAGTATCGCATAAATTTTAGCGGAACACGCGTCAAACAAAAATAAAATAGCAATTCTAATGATAAAGAAGATAAGTTAGACGAACTGTTTCGTGTCTGTGCTGCTCTGTGGCCTTGGTGATCACGTCGCTACCATCTTGGATTTGTGTGGAAGTAGCTGAAGACGCCAGGTTGTGGCCAGATGATGCACCACGTTTTGATCACGAATACTCTTGATATAAACGCGACTAGATTTCTGAGAGTGTTAATAGGGCTTGATAGAATCAACGCTACGACTTCAGAGGGTGACGTCTCGGAGTCAATGCACACTTTAGCAACGCATTATTGGAAATCGTGGTGTTGAGTTTAGGAATGCACCGAGGTCTCTCTCTCACGTCATTTTCTCCACATCAGACCATCTAGGCACTAGCCTTACCCATCCTAACATTTAGAATGAGCTCTCCCTTAAATTCCACTTAATTCTAAGAATACTAATTAATAGGTTAAAACAAAACAAGTTTACATCCCCTTATACTTTCTTGACACCTGAGTACAACATTCATGTATCAGAGTATTGAAATTTTTTATAGTACAAATAATAAAGATATGTAAAAATATGAAAGTGTGACGTCACATTTTTGACAGCCCCCACCTCACCGTTATGACGTTTTAGGTCACACTGAACTGATCTCCCCTCCCGCCTTCCCTCGGAGCGTACTTTATGAATGATCCCTAAGAAACAAAAAGAAACATTTTTTTTTTACAACGTTTTGGCTCTGAACCATATGACGGTTTTCGATCAGTGTCTCGTACCCATAATGATGCTGATCGAAAAACCGTAACTCTATCAAGCAAGAACAGATTTTGGCATAAGGCTAACGTCTAGACATAAATTATGCTTTCGGTGTAACCATAATAATAACAATAAGCACACTACATGTTACAGTGAAGATAAAACAGCTGAAGTTAAAAAAGGAACTAAGTCGGAATAAAAGACGACAATAGGAGACTTGACCATCCATTCTACATGTGGATGGTCAGGTCTCGTATTATCGCCTTTCAACCAGACTTTAGTTCCGTTTTTAACTGAAGCTTTTTAATGTTCACTTTAACATGCAGTGTGCTTGTTCTTATGGTGGGCTACACCCAAACTGTATTTTATCTATTGACTTTATCCTTATGCTAAAATCCGTTCTTGCTTGATAACTGGGTGGAGTTTAGACCCAAAACTTCGCAAATAAGTGTTTCTTTGTGCATCTTGTTGGCTTTTAACCTATTTATTACTGACTTGGTCTTTGTTTACTTTACAAAAACTGATAGTATCTCCCCTTGAAAACCAAAAAGCACTTTAAATATTTACAACACGATTATTGCGTACTCAACCTTTAGAACCATCTTCAGAAGAATAAGCATTATCGGCGATGACTTGCTGCATATTGCTAACGAATTGTCAAGTATTTTAATTCTCTTTCATGGCAATTCCTTCTCTAACCATCGCAACATTCCACCATTTTTTAAGAACATTCTGTTTCTTTATTTCTGAGAAAGTATAGCACGTTGAATCAATCTCCTTCTCTGTTGGTAATGCTGAAAAGACGTATATCCATTACTTTTTTTTTAAAACTGCGCTACTTTGCGTTCTAAAGCTTCGTATCTGATTTCCACATATATATCTTTCCATGCATGGGGAATGAAGAGGTGAAGAGGGCGTTATTTCATGGCCTTCCACTTCTGCGGAAAATTGTTTGTTTCTGTTGCCACAATATTGAAGCATTACCAAGTTTTTGACTGGGAAAATGTTCTCACGTTTGAAAAGGTAATTTCGCTAACACAAACCCTCGTCATTTTTCTGATGTACAGTGTGTGTAATGGCTAACATACCATTGTAACTGTATTAATGCTTTTCTTACAAGCCTTAACATTTTGTAGAAAGTGTCAGTGGAGCCCATCCCCTCCTAGGCCAGTGAGGAGTTAGCATCTCCCCCAATATCAAACGCCCCCCCCCCTCTCCCCCAGTTTAAAAATTGTACTCCCATACTTCCGACTTGGACTATTGGTTGGGGTGTCACCCTACACCACCCCCACACAAACTCACACTTTCGCCATGTTATTTTCTATCTATTTCTATTTCGTCATAACACCGAGATCATCAACATCTACTGGTTTGTTTCGTTTTCAATCAGTATTCAACCATGCATAAAATTATAAACTAAAACATAATTTTTGTTTGTTTTTCTAGATTTGTGTTGTGTTGACTGTAGACTGGTTATGTTGTGTTGCGGTGACTGGTGATGTGTTGTTGTAATATAATAACTGTTTCGATGTTTTTCCACCCATTCCCCCTCCCTAAAATATCAGTGACTGACCGACCCCCCCCCCCCCCCACCCCGGGCACCACTGGAAAGAGTCTTCTCGTCACAGAATTTTGGAGTGGGCGAATTTTTTTTAAAGTTGATAAAACAGTTTTGTCGTTTCATGCGTGCATCCTTTGTTAAACCTTTGGTCAGAAAAACAACAATTGGAATAGCTTAACCAGTAATACAAAAAAAAATAAAAATCATTTACCTTAATTAAATGCAAGCTACCTAAACTAGCAACTGCACAGCTACTCTCAGAAACAAATCAATTGTCATTTTTGGTCCCATGATAACACACATTATTCAACAATTAAGTTACTCTGCCCTGGTTTTCACGAATTACCTCAGTCAACGTCATATGCCATTTGCACATAATTATCACGGACGAACACTCATATCACTTAAAATAATGCGAAAAGGAAACTGAGCATTGGCAAGGTAATGGATGCCACGTGGACCTGTGTCATAGCAGTGTCGTTGGCTGTTGCTACAATCAATATCTAATTGGAGAAATCTCTCCGCCTCCTCGCCTATTTGGTTTCTGTACACTCTAATTTCCTCTCAAACAGCCAGCAAAATTGCAAAAAGGACATTTTGAATGAGTTACGCATGACGCAGATTCATCGTAAACATTTGCAAACAAAAGCAGAACGCCGCAGTCCAGTATTGCCCCACCCCAACACACGGACACGTTTATGTGATGGCATTGGTCAGTTGTACTCAAAAGCGACAAATGTGGAAGGAGGCCACGCAAAAGAGAGAACGACTGTGTCACAACTAATGAAAGCTGAAAGAAAAATCAATTTTTAGCCGACAAAACCACGCTGTCACGAAATTCTGCTTCTTTGTCTCCACTTCGGACAACTAGGGCGCTCTAACCATAGCGACAAACTATGGGGTAACCAGTACGTCCAGCCCTTTATTAATATTATTATTATTATAACTGCCCGCTATCCAGCAGTTATTGAACGCAGAGATTCACTAATTTGACTGAAACCAACAATAAACTGAAAGGCTTCGACTGTGATTTCAAGTGGATGAGGTTTGTCAATGCTACTGGCAATAAAATCTGTCCAATCCTTTTTTGGAACCTAACAATGGTTGTCTACTTCAATGTTATTATACACCAGAATGATAAACTACTTGTTCGGCTGAAAAGCGACGGGGGTCAATTTTGGCCACCGTCCAAGTTGCCATTCTTTTGTCTGGCTGTGTTCTGTTCTGCAACCATGTCGTGCATGCCCATGATCGATGCCAGATTCACCTGCCATGTCACTCGAAAGGATTATCTTCAAAATTATGACACGGAAATGCCAGATGTGATAGAAAAGTAGTGCTTGAGCCAAACAAGTTGTTTCACATAACTCCAGTGCAACCTAACACTTCATATATGTACTTAGGGGTGAAAGCATAGGATTTTACAGGTTTTAGAAGTACGTTCTATAGCCCCTAAATAAAGACAATATAAAATCTATATTAAAAGGACATACCCTCTCCCTAAATAGGTTTGGCAACATTTACATACGTTTGAGTGAATGTAGGGGGAAAAAAACAGGAAAATCAAAGCATTGGCAACACTTACAAATTTGAACTAATGTTGCGAAACTAAGTCATACTGGAAAGCCAACATGGAGGAATGAATATACTTTTAAGTTGCTACAAACACATTTACTGCTAAGAAGATCTCTGACCCACTCACGACTTTATGAACTCCTGATCAACATTTCTGTCTTGATGCAATAATCATCAAATTGACTGACACTCATTAAAAATACGAGCAAATAAAATACCTGAGGTGCCCCAAATTCCATGTGAGGTATCATTAGTTTCTCAAGTACCTCACATGGAATTTCTAAAACATTTTAACACCTTTTTTCAAGAAATCACTTACCCTGTAAACTCTGCTTCTTGTTGAGCACATAAATTTTTTATGTGAGAGCGTAATGTACAACCTAGTATAGTTATTATCACACCTGTTTTAACAACAGTTAACTCGAACTGTTCTTAAAACAGGTGTGATAATAGCTATACTATAGATTATAGTATACTATACTATAGTATACTATACTATTAGAATTTATACTATACTCAACAACAAGCCGAGTTTACAGGGTGAGTGAATTCTAGAACTGGGTGTCGTTTCATCAACAACTATTCGACAGTTTTAAGAAATTTAATTTGATTCCTGTAAGACGTATTGTAACAGTTTAACATGACAGAATGGTGGATTGTGCCTTTTGTATCCTGTAACATTATCAAAACTATCTATTTAAACCACTTAACGCAAAAAACACAAGTTCTACTCGAATGTGGATTCTACCTAAAAATATCTTTGTTTTACCAGCGGTTTTCAAATCTATGAAATAACGTTTGGTGTATTTAGACCTAAGCACTCATAATAGTGGCTACTTACTAGTTTTTCCTGTATAACAAGCATGTGAAGCACGGTATTGCCAAATGAATCCTGCATGTTCGGGTTAGCATCCCGGTCGATCAGATAGTTGTACATCGTTTCGTTATCAAAACAAGCAGCCCATGCTAACGGGAACTCTCCAAAGTACGCCAAACCTGAGGAAAAACCAGATTGATATTTCATTATATTTTAAGCTTAATTTTACGTTGCATACAAAATGTTATAACGTCGGTTATACACAGTTTTGGAGAAGCAAGGAAAGTACTCCAATCCAATTTTAGGAAGAGCTAGAAAAAGAACCGTGTCAGTATGGCTCAGCAGCAGGACGTCGGCCTTTGGTTTCAAAAGTAGTGGTTTCGATTTCCCGCTCAGGCAGTCTGACATATAAGTCCAAAAGACAACGTAAATGGTTTTGCGCCTGTATTTATTTGAAGAGATACGAAGTTACAGTTAATAGAAGTACTAGTTTTCAAAAGTTTTAAATTTCCATCATTTTCATAAATCTTTAAGGTCTTGGAAGAACCCTATAGTATATTTACAATCCCACTTTGGCTGTTCCCTGGTCTTCCCACCACAAATACTTTTTCTGAAATATCGCATTAAATTAAAGATGGCAATTGTATTCTGTTGAGGTTTGTTTTTTTTTTTAATAATTCAGGGTGCTGGGTGGGAGGGTTTTAAGCATTCAATTGAAACAAGACGAGAAACATATTTCAGTATTAATCAATTGAGACAAGACGAGAAAAGTACTTAAATATTAATCAAAAAGAATCATCAATGAATCACCAGTATTGATAGTTTAAGTCAAGAAACTTGGATACTAGGCTGTATTCCGACCGAATCCCTTTTGCTGCAATTGCCATACTTCCATTGACTAAAGGAAGTATTAGTATTCTGTTTGAAATAAGTTCGATACAATGGTAAGCCAATTGAATACATGTAAAAGTTTAAGTCTTTGACTATATCAGCATGCGAGAGAGTCAAATTAGTGGGTGGGGGACCTATTAAATGGGTTAACAAGTTAAATTCCTGGGGGTTTGGAAACAATGGAATTTTAAATGGGATAAACAGTTGAAAATGATTATGAGTAAAACAAATAAGGCAGGTAATGGTATTATTAATCAATTTGGGAAGCGTAATGAAGATGTGAAAACTAGATCTAATAAGATCTAATGATATTATTAGGTATTATTAGGTTGTCTACTGTATTGAATTTTGTGTCAGTATTGGAATAAAAAATTGAGATGATACTGAGCGGTCACTGATTGATCAAGAAGGCTCTAAGGTAGGAGTAACGAGCTGGAAACCATGCTTCATGTGCAGACGGAGGAGTTCTAACTTTTAGATTGAATGTTTTTTATGAAAAAATGATCTTACGGGAAGGGTTGATTAAACATAAGAAAAAAAATGTGAAATTTTTTTATGGATAAGATAAATGCAATATCGCTTTGAGTGCTGCTACCAGGAACGGTTAATGGATTATGAAAAGGAAGCTATGAATGCAAAAGAAATTAGAAAGATGTTAACTATGCACGTAGAGGCTAGGGTTGGGTCGGTAACCAAAACCGAAACCGAATTTTCGGTTTTTACTGAAAACTGAAACCCAAACCGATTCGGAATTTGTGCGGTGTTCGAAAAATCAAAAATTTATCCATTTTTCTAATTTTTTTTAATAATTATAATTTTGTACGTATAAATTACAGTCATTAAAACGAAAATAGTAGAGGAAAATGGTGCCACAGCTAGACCCACGGTCTATGACGCTGCTGAAAGTGAAAGCAGGAGTGAGTTAGAAGCTAGTCATACTACTGTTGCAAGAAGACAAACTAGAAATAGCTGGTTTGGGTGGATGGTGGCAAAAACCGATACAGGAACCGAAACCGCGGTTTTGTGGGCATGAAAACCGAAACCGAAGTTGAAAAAATGAAACCGACCCATCCCTAGTAGAGGCAGTGGCAATGCTGAAAGAAACAAACTATGAATACTGCTAGAAGGATGAAATGAGGATTGTAAATATTGTACACATGTCAATATCTGTACTAAATCTTATTTACAAATTTATCAAGTTTATACAAGATGAAATCAATCAATCAAGCAATCAATAAAATTTACGTCTTTAACAACTCTTGATAGAAATTTAAAAAAGTACTTTTCTGTACTCGCGTCGTCTCTTATTTTGAGATTATTTGAACTTGGTCAATATTTGATTTAACATATTTTTTGATACTTCTGTTTGGTTTTGGAGTTAATAACAACCGGCATTCATGAAATAATACTTTTGGCATAAAAATAATAATACAAGTGGCGAACAGTTTTAGAATACTGCCATTTTTATAATCTCCAAGACAAATAACCTTAGCCAAATCAGGAATGATTGAAATGCATGAGATAATTGTTTTGTTGTTCCGTGGGTTTATATGATGCTAATTATTTGGAGCTTATCTTGCCCCTTACAACATTGTGGCATTTCAAATAGTCGAGCATGGCAATTATTGATTTTGTCATTTAAAATAGTCAACAATCAATATCACATGTGTGTACTTTCCTTCCATGAACTCCAATTATATTTAACTAGTACACTAAATTGTATGCACTCGTGCTCCTGTCAGCTGTGGCACGTAAAAGTCTTAGAAATTACCTAACAAAATTGTCCCCGAGATAAACTTAGCAGTTGATAAGGATGTTAATTTGACCATTTCCGTTTTTAATTGTATATTACACATGTTAAACACGCTGAAATGACCATGCTTATCACCACAGTAGGGAAAAATTAAAACAGTCCGAATATACAGTAGAGTTGGAAATGACACCTTTTCGAGAAATGTCTTCTTTCCGTGATACATGTTCACAACCAAGATCCAGGGAGAAAGCGGCCTGACCACTGACATGTGAATGCACGTGCAACCCTTCCAATGCAAAGCAGTTACAACTTCATATCTAGCAGGTTACAACCGTTGGTAGGGAACAGACAATGAGGTCCCCCCCCCTCCCAGTCCACCTGTTCAATAGCTTTGGGGTACCGCATCTGGAGAAACACAATAATAAACAAACTGAAAGAAGAAAAAAGACATAAAAAGTTAAATTATGTGATTTGATTTGCACTGTAAACAGTCAGAAACCAGTAAGGTACACGCTGGATGTCACTCAACACCTCTGATGCAAGATCGCTACTAAAAGCTAAACAATTCGCAAAATCTTTCTCGCTGTTTTGGGTGGGGTGGGGAGAAGACATCATAAGCTTACTCTGGCAACTTTTGCAGGCTCAACAGAAAGTAGTGATAAGAGCCGTGGGTCCAATTAGGCCTGGTTGCTAACTGCAATGTGACATTGACTCGGATTTAAAACTTACAAATTGTGCGCTAAACAATACGTATATTGGTAATGCAAAATGCTCTGTTCCATCTGTTCAAAGCAGTTGCACAAAGTGTCATCCGTGAGTATCAATATATACATTAGTCCACAGTACGGCTGCAGGAAACTGAGTGTATGACGCCACGTTTTCTCCCACGAGTGCAAAAACCACGTAAATATCCCATTCGTAGATTCTAACAGTAACTGTGTAGCGTTTTCAAGTGTGATAACATGTTTTTGCACTCGTAGTACGAGGAAGGATGGCGTCATACAGTCAGTTTCTGGCAACCAAACTGTGGAATACATTATAGTTGAGCACATCTTGTCAGCGACTGACGAACACGCTCAAAGATGCTAGGGATATATCGGATTGTCTGGCACATGCTGGCGAAGTGTGGCAACGTCGTGGACAAGAACGTAGCATACAAATATCTCAAATATCTTCAAATATCTCCAAATATCTCTAATATACTTCAAATATACTTCAAATATCTCCAAAGACAGAAGTCGAGAGGACTTAAGTCAGCAGAACGTCTCCATATACAGATTGCATCATAGGTGTTACTCAGGGCCTCGCGGGCTGCTAGGCTGAAAATGAGCTTGGTCACATCATACCTGAACCACATCTGACCCCTTGTTGCTAAAAACCCATCCTCCAAGAGCTCAGGAAGAGTATCCAGCCGTAGCGACAGAACACACAGGTTCACCAAACATCGCCAAGAATGCCTACACATACATTTATGATGAATCGTTATTAATATCCCCGGACCTGACTGCAGCGTGATGATTTACGTCTGCCCAGAAATGGTATTGTGGAAATTAACACTACCATCTCAGCCAAAACTAGCTTTATAGAACTGACGGCAGGAACACATGAATGGCTGCCCATTTTTACAGCAACCATCTACAGAAAGCCTCCTGAGCAGCCCCAAAAGATTGGATACTTATATCCTCCAGGTGGACATGTGGGACACCCCTTACATCGCTTCTACATGCGGCTAATGTTGGTTCCGAGATTGTCGTCAACGTGTTGCAGGTTTGCGCCTCCAAATCGGGCGTTAGAACATATCCTAGTCGCGTCCGGTTTGCAGTTATCGGGTTCGGGGAAAATCTTCCCGTTTCCCTGAGACGCCGATCTATAAGTCTTGTATGGTTCTGTTAGGAGGTTGGAGGTTTGGAAAAGTTTCGATGTACGTAAGTCTGGCCTCCAATTTCCATTTGCTCTCCTATACGTACGATGCCTACCTGGCAGTAGGTGAAAGTATACGTATCCATTGCTAACACAGCTACAATATGGTATCTAACACGAAGATCCGACACTTCCGTATTTGCGACCAGACCTACTTTCAATGAGTGTTTTGCATACTGCTGTTATGCATTCAGTTTATGTGGTTTAAACGTGAATCAATGTCACATTGCAGTTAGCAGCCAGGCTTATTGGAACCACGGCCAAGCATGCATGATGGTTCATGCATGACGTGCCCAGCTCATTTCCATCCTAGCATCCCGCGAATTCCTGAGTAATACTTATGATGCAGACTGGATAGGGTGACGTTCAGCTGACGTAAGTCCTCTCGACTTCTGTCTTTGGAGATATTTGAAGTCTCTGGTGTATGCTACGTTCTGTCCACGACGTTGCCACACTTCGCCAGTATTAGAGGCCTGTTACCACTACCATTATTTTCAGTTGATCCTGCAATAGTTCAGAGACGAAGACTCTCTCCCGACTGAGAGAAAGATTTCACAGATTATTTAGCATTTTGTAGTCTTCTTGCCTCAAACGTTTTGAGGGCCATTCAGCTTGTATATTTACTGGTTCCTGACTGTAGTATGAAAATAAAATCATGAAATTTAAGCTACTTTGTTTTTACGTCACGTTTTTTATTATTTCATTTTGTTTATTGTTATTATTATGGCCTCCCCGCATTGCCGTGCCCCTGAGCTAATGACCAGAGGGCTGGATACGGCGGGGGGGGGGGGGTGGGGGGGGTGTTAAGAGGCGCGGTTCATTCTCTGCCCTCTATTGATTGAAAATGATTTGCAACTGCTTTGTATTAGAAGGGTGGCTGTGCATGTCAGGGATCAGGAGCTTTCTTCCCGGATCTTGGATATGCGCACGTGGCTCATCTCGGAAACTAAACCAGGCATTTCCGAATGAGGAAACCTAAGATGTATGTTCATATGGAAGTTTTTCATCAGTTTATCAGTTTGCTGCGTGTGACACGGACCTTCATTTGTGACATACTTTTCTGTTACACCCAGCATCTCCAAAGCTGTGAATGACACTTTTAGCAGGGGCGTACATGAAGGCAGAAAATTCCGACGGGATCCCGTTTTCGCTTGAAGTACTATTTCTTTCTTTTTACTAAATGTTTTGTATTTTTTGCCGACTGACGCCCATTATTCCGACTCAAGACTTTTAGTTGCTTGCCTTGATTTCCAGGAAACACAATTCCAAAATGCCACTTCGTACCAGTAATATGAATAAGCAGCTGCACGTTAAGTAAACATTTATTATTTATCTTTTCACCTGACAACATAATTTTTTCACGTTCGTGGGGGAAAAAAATCGAAAACCCAATTACCAAAGCAGTTCCATGCAACCACTGTTAGGCCTAATTTTTGACGATTTTTAAACAGTCAGGAACGACAACTGAAAAAAAAAGTGTTCATCTCTGAGCTACATAATACTAATTTTCTCCGTAATAAACAGTCAACCTGCTTTCCAAATTATGAATTCACAAATGGTTTTTGTTTTGACATAAATGGCGATTGTTCGTTGGCCCCCACAGAGACTAGACGATTGCCAGTATATATAATCGGGTATGAAAACACAATTGCACCGGTTTCATTTATTTAGAAAAGAAAGTGTGCATAAAACACACATTTATAAAATATATAAATCTGTATGACAAGATGCAATAATATAATTCAGAGAAGATTATTAACTTGAAGATTACATTCAGATTGTGTAATGTAATTAATTAGTCCAACTGTTAGGCATACACAATATTTTAAAAGCAAAAAGGAATTATTTATTATTCATTAAAAAAGAGAATATTATATTGAAAATTTTTCAGGTTGTGCACTGTAATTAATCCAACTGCTAGACATATACAATGTTTTAAAAGCAAAATAAACTATTAAAAACTGCTAATCAGCATCGGAATTGTTTTAAATCACGAAATAATTTGATTAAGTTCATCGATCTATCTACACAATGAAGGAAAATATCTAATCTGTGACGTACAATCGTGAAGCTTGAGTAAATTAGCATTTAAAACCATGGAAAAATCATTCTCGTAAAAAAAAAAAAGGACACAGTTAACAACTGCGTGGTAACCTTTTGAACTCGGAAGTAAAATATATTGCGTTTTTTACTATAGGTCAAAACATCGTTGTACACGTAATATTTAGTACAGAAATACAAAGAGCAGGCCCACCGTAATTTGAGGCCGAACGCAATTCTGTATTTGGGGGCTACTCTCTACGCAGAATTTTTTTTGTTTACCTCAATTGTTACCAACACATAATCTACTCAAGAGTTGAGTAAGTGCTTTCTAGGACCCGAGTATAAGATTATTTCGTTTACAAATCCGCCTCCGTCGCCCACCCACATCATTCTACACCACCCACCTTTTCTAACTAGTTTAGCAACCAAATCAATACAACCTAATACCTACCAACCAAATGCTCGAACTCAAGACGCAACGACTTTCGGTTACACGTCAAGCTAGCCTACAACATACTAACGCAGCGCAACAAAACGTTTCAGACCCCTATTATACCTACTGTTACGTATTTAAAAAAAAAAAAAAGTACTATAATATGAGCAGCTGTTAGCATTAGGTTAACATTTTTTCTGAAGCATTTGTGAAAACTGAGAAAATGACAGGAAGAATTTTGATTTTGAAAGTGGCGTCATAATTTTTTACAGGTATTTTTAACAGTTATTTTTAACAGGTAGTTAACAGGTACATTTTAACAGGTAGTAGCTGTGTTGAGCACTGGGGTTGGGGGAGGAGGCCATATCTCGAGGCCCTGCGCCGCCGTATATTGTCAGCGTATAGCTAGGTCCGGCTCTGGAAGTAGACCAAAAACTAGACAGAAACGAAGGTGTTCCCACTAACCGCCCTCAGTGCAGAAGGCGCACCATCTCACTTCACCTGTTCAATAGCATAGGATAATCTGTGATGCAATGGGCGTGACGTCGCATGTGACGTCATTCATTTGAATGTTCAATATTAGGTCAAAGATCTGAATCCATGCGTCTGGGTCGTCATTATATGACTAGCCTTAAGTAATGTTTACAATATGGTATAACATACAATACATTGGCAACGATGGGGGGGGGGGGGGGGGCTGAAATGCATTCAGTGGAGGTGGTGGGGGCTGAAAAAATTTTTACATCTGGTAACCAACGTACCCCTTTGGTTTCAGTTAGTACTTTAGTAGAGGAGTCTAAAAATTCTGGGAAAAAAATTTTCATGGCCCTCTAGTAGCTAAGGTGGAACATTTACCAAAACGTAACATTTTTAACAGTAGTGTGTCTAAGCAACAAATTTTTCAAGAAAACTCCCTTTGTATGGATAATACAATCTCCGGCGTACTACATGTCCACACCCACCACAAACTTACGGGAAGGTGTGCCACCTGAAACTTTTTCAATAACCAACATGGCGACCATTTTGTTTTAAAAACGGGAGCAATACAATAAAAAAAAAAAATCAGAATTATGCTAATGTACACTGTAATTCACAAAAACACTTCTGAGAACACTTCTGGGAACACTTCTGAGAACACTTTAATGGTCAAATTAAGGACGCTTCAAGTGTTCTTTTTAAGAACACTTCCAGTGAGAACACTTCTTAGAACACTTCATGTGTTCTTACTAAGAACACTTCAAGTGTTCGGAACACTTCATGTGTTCTTACTAAGAACACTTCAAGTGTTCAGAACACTTCATGTGTTCTTATTAAGAACACTTCCGAACACTTCAAAATGGTCAAATTAAGACCACTTCAAGTGATCTCAGAAGTGTTCCGCCTGAAGTGTTCCACCTGAAGTGTTCTCAGAAGTGTTCCACAAATGAAGAAATTTTGCAACATTACAAATCTGTATTCCAGGTGCTAAAAAATAGAAAATCAAACTAAATTGCACGAGTTAATCCAAGATTTATCAGTTTTAAAATTCAAGAGAGGACACTTTTATTTTCCTCCCCTCTTGGACTTGCAGAATAATTTGCCGCTAATTGTAAATCGCCCTGTTTATGGTTTCCACATCTTTCCGAAGTCCTTTAGTTCAAACTGTTTACCCATTTAGATGGGAACAGTGGCATAAGGAAATATCACTGGTTTAATGAAAAGCCTCTTGCTTTTCTTATAAGTGTTGTTGGCTAGGCTTCAGTGAAAGAGCCAGGGGAGGGTAAGTAGTTTCTACACAATCTTTACTTTAATTCTTTAGTCCAAATCATAAAATCGTTTTGGGGATGTAGTGACGCGCAGGGTACATCGCTTGTATAGCAACACGCAAGTAGCAACATAAATCTAACCAATGAAAACAGTTTAATCGAATAAAACTTTTCGAGTATTTAAAACGTATTTATTTAAGGATGAAAAGCAAAACTTTTACCTAACCTGAACAAAATAATACCATTTTTCCTACCAACCATAAAAATGTAAGCCTTATCAGATGAAAACTAAAATGGACCATACCGATCCAACATCATGGTATCGTTACCAGATTCAGAACAGCCTTATTAGTATCTTTCCACAAAAGCCACGCTCTGTCATGCTTGCTGTCATTGGCTCAATGACCTTGGCAAATCCACCATCAGAAAAACATCAAATATCAGGGAACGTGGTTGACATTTTATAACATTTTTAAAGATATTTTGGTAAGGCAGCTTTATTTTTTTTAATCATCATAGGCACATCTTGAACTAGGCTAACAGAAACGAGTTTTGGTTGAGGTGTAGTAGAACCTCAGAAATGACTCCCCCTACCCCCTACTTAAACGAGTGTTTACACTACACAATTTGTAGCTGTCAGTATCAGTACTACCAAGAATTTATAAATTCTTGGTACTACTAGTTTTTTTCATTAACCTTTCATAAAGCTTTCCCTCCTGGTTCCTTGGCTTCTGTCTTTTTGGTGCTGACTATACATCCCAAGGAATGGAGAAGTTTTTGCAAATCGCACAACCCTACTGAAGAACTCAATGCAGCAAAAAATCAGTCATTCCAGACATTTGTTTAGGCCTGCCTCTTTATTATTATTAAAGGGTTCACAGAAGATCACACACTTTCATCATCAATAAACATACAATAAAGACAAACTACCTTTTACACTCTACAGCAAAACCAATTACTGTGATAAAATGACACACTTCATAATTACTAATAAAATTCTGTTTACGAATGGGTAATTGTAACTGTAAATACAATACATTAGTTCCATGCCTAGTGAACGTAAATGCCACAGTGTCTTTGTCAGGCTACTACATCACTGCTCGCTTCGCCGTGATCGTTCGCCTGCATGTGACGAGGCGGCCGTAGCCTCGATACTTGCAGGGCCGCAACGTTCCTGCAGCAACTTATTAAACTCACCTCACAGCAGATACTAAATGCTTGGGGTTGAATGTCCCTGGATATCATCAGCACAGCCTTCTATCGGCTGTGGTGTTGAATGGCCAGGGATTCGAGGCTTCGCAGATGGACATCACTGTTAGAGTTGCACTTGAATACCCACGGATCATCAAACCCAAGCATTCAGTACCTGCTGAGAGGCAAGTTTAATATGTTGCTGTGGGATGGTTCGAACGTTTGTGTAACAACCTTGCAAGTATCGGAGACTACGGTCTCGCGTAGCAGACAAACGAACACGACGAAGTGAGCGGTAATGCAGTAGCCTGATGAAGACAGTCGTTCTGCGCCTATCAAACTTCAGAAAAACAGGGCTATTGAAATTATGCTAAGACATTAGGTGCATAATATCTTTTTTTTTTAAATCTAAGCGTACAGCATGTAAACATGGACTCAAATTTTCAAAGTAAGCGATGTGCCATTTTAAAATTAAGGATACATACATATAAAGATGCTGCAAGCATATTTCTATGTTTAATAGAATTTTTAGTATTGGGATCGAATCGGTCAAAACTCATATCGGCTGATTCTTAACTTTTCAATCTGGGTGGTAGATCCATTTTCCTATTTTTAACTTAGTTTATACAGTATGACAAAATATAAAGACTATTTAAAAAAAAGGAAGTTGTTTCTCAAGCCTTTTTCTAAAAAAAATCGTGCATGCGGTTTTTTTAATGAACTTTTTCGTAGTAATAAAGCCTGGGTATCTGTATATATAATACGCTATGTGCACTTAGTTGTGATAATATGCACGCAGCAAACTCATCATGCCCAGAGCAAACTCAGGTGTTGGGGCGGGGGATATACAGTGCAGTGAATACAAAAAGCATAGTTTACAAATCACGGGTTGACATTTTTGCCTACCGTAAAATAAAACAGTGGACAGGGGGTTAAAGCCCATGCCCAGAGCTTCAGAAACAACATTTTTTAAACAGCCAGAAACATAAGAAGAGCAGTACTTGTATACATATTGGGAGAAAAAAAAACAAAAAAAGGGGTCTGTAGGGGCTTCACACTGTTATAGAAAAGATATTTTTACAACAGTTTTGATGGCAAAGTATATTTTAACATCGTATACCGAAAGTATTAAAAAAATTTGGCATACATTTGTGCCTACAAACTGATGAATCTGGTTATTTATTGGAATCTACGGATCTTTTGGTAGGCTAGCGTGTGCTACTAATTTAAAACAAATAAATGGTGCTTAGCTTGGAAACGAAGCCGGTCAACCAGTTTACTGCGTAGAGTAGCCAATTGAGTTGCTTACTTCCAGAAACCAAGATACGCAATTAGGAACATTTCTGCCTACAAACTGAAAATTTACACGAATTTAAAGCTGTTGACGCGCAAACTGACGAATCTGGTTATTTATTGGAATCTAAGGATCTTTTGGTATGCTAGCATGTGCTACTAATTTAAAACAAATAAATGGTGCTTATCTTGGAAATGAAGCCGGTCAACCAGTTTACTGCGTTGAGTATAGCCAACTGAGCTGCTTATTTCCAGAAACCAAGATATGCAATTAGGAACATTTCTGCCTACAAACTGAAAATTTACACAAATTTAAAGCTGTTGACGCGCAAACTGACGAATCTGGTTATTTATTGGAATCTAAGGATCTTTTGGTACGCTAGCGTGTGCTACTAATTTAAAACAAATAAATGGTGCTTTATCTTGGAAACGATGCCGGTCAACCAGTTTACTGCGTTAAGGAGCCAACTAAGTTGCTTACTTCCAGAAACCAAGATACGCAATTAGGAACATTTGTG